>KZ105186.1:1554-28169 GCA_000504405.2 Mycosphaerella sp. Ston1 | reverse complement strand
TATACGCTGACGGGTAGACTATCAACCGAATGTGGGAGGTGTCTGTAGGAGACCTAAGACGGCACTATCTACTCCGCTGCAGGGTACTAAGGTACTCTTCCCCAGACGCCGCTAATGCCCGGCCCGTAACGGCCCCACTGAACCCCTGCACGTAACTCCACACATTCATGGATCAAGCTGCGTTTGCTGATCCGAGGCTATCCTTCGGATACCACGACCTGTCTTTCTGTCATCATCCCTCCTCTCAACATGTAGTAGTCATTCCTTACCTCTCTGCCGCAAAGGCATACCGAAGAAGAACCATGAGCTTCAACAGGAACCCCGTCCTGATCGATGGTGCTGCCACTGGCTTGGGGAATACACCTCCTCTCGCGGGCCTACGAGTTCTCGAGTTCGCAGGTTTAGCTCCAGGTCCGTACGCGGGAATGTTGTGCGCAGACTACGGCGCCCAGGTCCTCCGTATCGACCGCGCACATCCCAAAGCACACTCGGACGAAACTCCCCCTCCCACATCCGATCAGCTCACCCGACACAAATCGTCCATAGCTGTGAATACCAAAACCCCGCAAGGCATCGCTCTGATCAAAGACTTGGTCAAACATGTCGATGTTCTCATTGACCCTTTCCGGCCCGGTGTGTTGGAGAAAATGGGTCTCGATCCTACATCCGTGCTTCTGCGAATCAATTCCAAGCTCATTGTAGCTCGGATGACGGGATTTCGACGAGATGGTAAATACAAAGATATGGCAGGTCATGATATCAATTACATTGCAGTTTCCGGTGTCCTCTCCATGCTAGGACCAGCGGGACAGAAACCTTTCCCGCCAACGAACTTACTTGGAGATTTTGCTGGAGGCGGCGCGGTTTGTTTTATGGGGATTTTGTTGGCTTTGTTAGGGAAAGAGAGGACGGGACAGGGACAAGTTGTGGAGGCGAATATGGTCGATGGGTCTGCGCATTTGGCATCCATGCCGAGGTTTGGACTGAAGACTCCCATGTGGAATTCGCCGAGGGGAACGAACACGCTTGATGGTGGTGCGCCATACTATACCACGTACGAGACAAAAGACGGGAAATATGTGGCCGTGGGGGCTTTAGAGCCGCAGTTCTATGCTGAATTGCTGAGGGGGCTGCAGGTGGACGCGAGCGAGTATAGCTGGGTGAAGAACCGGCTCGACAAGCAGACTTGGCATGATCAGAAGAATGCTTTTGAGAAACTATTCAAGCAGAAGACGCGGGCCGAGTGGGAGGCTATCTTTGACGGCACTGATGCGTGTGTTACGCCTGTGAAGACGCAGCAGGAACTCGAAGCGGAGGGATTTGACCAGAGGCCGATTGTGACACTCCGGTCGTCACCAGGTCTTGCCATCCATGAGGCTGAATCTGATGAGAGAGATCCTGCGACTGGACAAGGCATTGGTGTCGAGGACGGAGGTTGGGCAAGTAGCGGACTGTATCCTGGCGAAGGCGGGGAAGGTGAGTACAACCACAACAAGGATCTTATCATGTCTCTATACATTTGCTGACTTACGGATCCTCTAGATCTGCTCGGAAAGTGGGTGGGCTGGAGCCGGAACAGAGACTACGATGTCGTGAACGGCGGGCTTGAGCTCAGGCCGGGTTTGAGGTCAAGACTGTGAGGCATCGAGGCTGTGACTGCTCGCTATGGAAGGTTTACAATTCTCGATACCATCAGTTATTGCATGTGTATTGATTCATGATCGGACGTCGTTGTTCTCGATGGCAAACATGATATCGATGCCAGATCCAATAATGAGCACAGTGTGTCAGTGCCGGTCGAACGGCGGTCTCGCCTAGTTCTACCCTTGCCAATCTGGAAGCCTGTCCCGAGATCGATTGTCTCTATCCCTTCATATCTGCATACTCGTGTTTAGAGCCTTGACTGGCGACGAGAAAACAAAGACACGAGCATGGATGCCCAGGTCCCTGGAGCATAGGTGTGCAACAATCGATTTCAGTCTGAACAGCCCTTACAATTTCGCCAACATATGGCACTTATATGTATTTGGGACCAAGCCAGGTGATCTGGTTGAATTAAGGCGTCCGCCCCAGTAGCTTGTCGTCGTGTCGACGGTCGACTGTCAATTTGGCGATGGCGCGAACTCGTGGTCCTACAGCAAGCACTAGTTCTAGTGGCTCTGCCGTGATCAAACTATGTATGTAACAACGCTGTGGTCGCTGATGGGAGGCATAAGGGATAATTCGAAGCCCGAACCAATACGAATCCTCCTGAAACACGATGCCAGCCAGCTGTACGCGAGATGATGGGGGCTTGGCGTTGAAGCTTGCGGTGGCTGACGAAACACAACACACTGCCCGGTTGCGGTATAGAGACAGGATGAGGTGGTGATGATGGCCACACCTGCCGTCGTCGTCGTTGCCAAGGACAGGCGCATGTTCCATGTACAGTAATGGAAGGACTGTACATGTAAGGTAGTGGTTCAGTGAGAGGTAAACTAATAATGGTCAATGAAAGTCGCTAGTCAAAGGCTTCAATACGCTCCCCTTTACCAGAGTCGCGGTTGGCGGTCCCGTCGCGCCCTTACTACATGTATCTAGTAGCTGCATCTGCCTGCCCCTTCCACGCTCAGCCATTGTACCTCCCTCCCAACTGCCTCTCAACTCCCTCCCTTGGTTCCATCACAATTTCCACGTGCGCGCATGCGATGTGGTCCAGTGTGCGTCGACTGGCACACTAATACTATCGTCTGTCTCTGTCCCGTCCGTCTCGCACCTATCGTGGACCCCTGCGCGCCGGATAGACTCACCAGTATACTTTCGTGCCTGGCCGATAGACCGCTTATCGCCGGCGGGGAGCTCCTACAGCAGAACCGCCAAACATGGGTCTCTTCAAAAGGCGGGACAAGCAGAACCAGCACCAACACCACCACCACCACCTTCAACATCAGCACCACCAATACCACTACGACACCACCGCCAGCAAAGCCTCCGTGTTCTACGCCACCGCCAGCAGGTTCACCATGAAGCGCGCCAACAGCACGGACGCCTCGCCAAGTGCCAGCATACCCAGTGTAGCACTGCCCAGGGCGCCTGATCCCCACGCCGACCCCGCCGCGTACCTGCGTAGCATCTATGCAGTGCGGGAGCGGACCAGGTTGGTGCTGGAAAAGGCGAAGAGGAACCAGTTGCGCCACTTCACCGTAGACATGTCCAAGTTCCCAGACACGGCTGCCTACGTGGTCTCTATCATCAAGGTATGCCTCCACAAGCACAGACAGCCTTCTTGCTTGCAGCTGAGTTCCGTGATAGCGAGACTTCGATCCCGACTACAGCAAGATTCCGCCCCACGGCAGATGGCAGCACTTTGAGGTCGGCGGCATTCCACGAATCGATCAGCTCATGCGCACGTGGCCCAGCACAGTAGACGATCGAGAGCGAACGCGACGCCTCATTGACCTCTTCCTTGTTTCCGTCCTGCTGGATGCTGGTGCGGGAACCAAATGGCAGTACAAATCAAAAGAGAGTGGCAACGTATACAGGCGAAGCGAGGGTCTTGCAGTGGCCAGTCTCGAGATGTTCAAAACTGGTCTGTTCTCCAGTGCTGTGGATCAGCCGTTCCAGGTTGACAGCGACGGTTTGAAGAAGTTGACAGTCGAGAGCATGGCCAAGGGACTGCAAGTGACTCCTGACAATCCAATCGATGGATTGGAAGGTCGGACGAATCTGCTCATCAGGCTAGGAGACTCACTTCTGAATCAGGAGATATTCGGTCCGGAACACAGGCCTGGAGGCATGCTCGATTATCTGCTTGGTCATCCTGCTACGCATGCTGGACCAGTCCCAGTCGTGCCAATCCCGACTTTGTGGGATACCCTCATGACTGGTCTCGTTAGCATATGGCCAGCCACGCGAACCCAAATTGATGGTGTGGCACTGGGAGATGCTTGGCCATGTGGATCAATGCCATCACATCCCACAGAGCCCTGGGAAAACATCGTACCTTTCCACAAGCTGACACAGTGGCTGACGTACTCGTTGATGGTTCCTATGCAGAAGCTGGCGCATGTGCAGTTTGCAGGTGTGGACCTCATGACTGGTCTTCCCGAGTACCGCAACGGTGGTCTACTCGTGGATACAGGCCTTCTGACTCTCAAAGAGGAGGATGCGCAGCGTGGTTTGGAGCAGTACCACACGAACTCGACGAGGAAAGGCCAGCCAAATATGGAGGTCGTCCCTCTATTCACCGCAGATGACGATGTTATTGTCGAGTGGCGCGCACTGACAGTTGGTTTCCTTGACGAGTTGCATGGGGAAGTCAATGCCCTTCTTGGACTGAGTGGAGACGACAAGCTGAGCCTGGCGCAAGTGCTCGAGGCCGGCACCTGGAAGGTGAGTTGATCTAAATGTGTCGGGTAGGGAAATATACGCTGATGTGATCATACAGGGCGGCCGCGAGATTGCTGAGGTCTCGAGACCCAACACGAAGGAGCCTCCAATCATGATCTTATCTGATGGCACAGTGTTCTAGTGTAGCAGTCTGTGGTCCGGATGGAGCTATGATCCACAGATATGGACTGCAGGCGAAGACGCCGACTTCGACCCACGAACATGGGCGAGAAGGCAGTCTACAGCAATGGATGGCGCCGCGTCCAAGACACGACGCGCCAGTAGACAACAGGAGAGGATTATAAAAGCTCCGCAAGGCGACCACCCGCTGCGAGGGCACCCACCAAGAGATCGTAGCCTGACAGACACCAGCTTCTTTACAACGTACGAAGGCCCTGTGATTCCGGGACAACTCATACGACACTAACGGCCGATAAGATGCGACATGCTTTACGAAGTGCTAGGTACGATGCACATGCGAAGTGTCAACTCGATGATGGCTATCAAAAGGAAGTTTCTGTATCGTTTGCTGTACTTTGAGCGTCGCTGATAATGTCGAATGTGGCTGTGCAGTCTGCCTGTTGGGCGAATTGGCATTAATAGATGCCTAAAAGCATGTGTTATAGCATAAGGTCACCAGCCTTCCGGAAATGAACTTCACGGCTTCTTGATTCACCTAGATTTGGAAATCATCTTCCACGAGTGCACTGAGCATACTTTTCACATTGCAATTTGGCATTGCTGAGTCATGAGCGTCCACTATACCTAATTGCGTCTTTCGATACACTCACGTCCGCCTTAATCTCGACTCCGATTTGGAGTCCACCTCTTCACCACAAACTCTCTCACCTTATACCTCCTCAACAACGCTCCAACATCCTCACCAACTTCTCCTTTCATCGGCGCAGGCGCAGGCACATCCACATAGACCATCACCAAAGTCTTGAGAACCTGACTTTGCACGCGGTTCACGCAATGCATCCACCACCAATCGCCACTTTTCTTGACTCTCTTCTCCCTCTGTCCCTCTTCCGTTCCCCAGTAAGAGTCTGTGTACGCGGGAATGATAATTACAGCGAACTCTGCGTGGCTGAACACGGGACCGCGATAGTAGAGGAGGTAGTCGACGCTGAATTTCAAGCCTGATCGAACCACCCAGCCGAGAGAGCGGAAGTGGTGATAGACGATGTAGTTGAGGAGGAATTGGTCATCGGGCCGGATGATGTGTTGCGAGATTGGGTGGATGGGTGGGAAGAAGCTGTAGGCGGAGCAGATTTTGAGGAGGGATGAGCCACTGGGGGGAATGGCCGCTAAGAGGTTGTTGGGAAGGTGGATTTGCAATACTCCAAGGCCGTAGGAGAGGAATAAGGCTTCTTCGAGAGTGAGTTGGAGGTGTTCTTGGTTGGGGAAGGTGGGAATGGGCTGTTCTTCGTCTTCGTCTTCGTCGGCGAGGCTAGTCTCTCCAGGCTGGGGCGGGAGTTCCGTAACAGCGGGATTAGGTATTGTGGTTTCCAGAGGTCTGGGGTTGGCCTCCACGATGATCTTGACCTCGCCATGGTTGACTTCTGCAACTTCGACCTCTAGAACACTTGGATCTAGCTTTCCTTCCTCCACCAGTCTTTGCCTCTCAATCTTTTCCGCCTCTGCTCTAGCGCGTTCCAGCTTGAAAAGTCTTCGCTTTTCTCGTCTCGCATTCGTAGCTTCCTCAGCAGTACCTCCGCCTCCCGCACGCTTGGCCATCAGACGAGCTTTCTCGCGATCTAGCCAACTCGGCTCACTTCGACTTAGAGTTCCCTTGCCAAAGAAGCCCATTTCCCATAACGCTCGAGCATGTTCCGGGTCTGTGACGTGAATGGAGCGAGTCTCGGGGGAGAAATGGCCAATGTATTGCTGCGCTTGGTGTGATGTGGGTGGCGCCAAGAGTTGAGATAGATATGCATATGCGAATTGGAGAAGTGATATTGGATTGGTCGGGTGAAAGGCCGGAAGGGAGTGGACATTGAGAGGCAAAGGTTTGCTGTGGATCAGGGCATAATTTGGTCTTTGCTTTTTTGGAGGTCGTTTTTTAGGTGTTGGCTGGACGGCGGCTTGACCTGGTTTTTCGTGTAGTTCGTGTGCTGTTTGTGGTGCTGGTGGTTCAGATGAAGGACCATTTGCCCATGTTGGAGAGGCCATCGTTTCTCAATGCGCTGAGATTGTGTTTCCCTGGGCTTCGGGTACGTCCTCAAATGGCTTGACTGCTTTCTCTTCTACCTCCAGTGCGATGTAGTCTCGGTCTTCCTGAAATTTCTATAGCGACTCTGGTTGAACCCTTCCAAATAGACTTCCCCCACAAATATATCGAAACCAGACACGACAGACTGGACTTCCAAGGGTGATAATGGAGTCCGCCAAGCAATATCAACTCGAAGATGTCGATCGTTGGACACTGCTGAGTCGTTCACATGCAGTCCAGGCATAAAACGTGACAGTGGATCGCCCGGAGCGCAGTCCGCTGACCGAAAGCTTAATTTCCACCTCATCTTGGGAACAAGACTAGCATCATCGTTCAAGCAAAGTTACCAGCCACAACAGCCATCATGTCTACGGCAAGATGCTTGTTACGTCTGCCCCGAGCACCCAGTACACCGTCCGCACTCATTGGAAGGCGAGGAACTGGCAGAATACAGCAGCAACGACGATGGATACGGTTACCGCCACGGCGAGTTCGTCCTCGGGCGCGCATACCGAAAAAAGCCGACCATGAGGATGGGCAAAACAGGAGCAGTGGGAGAGAAGTGCGCAGTCTAGGCGAACGTGCGAATCAGATTCAAAGCCAGCAACATGAGAGCATACAGCCTCCGACGGAACCGCAAGAACCAAGTAAAGAGGCGGTTGGACGTAACGCTCAACTCGCTGCCATGCTCGCCGAACGAGACACGTCCGATCTTGTGACAGAAGTCCGGATGCCAGACGATCCTCATGGAGTCCTTCCTCTCGATCACCCAGCCTGGACGATTCTTTCCAACAGCGCTCTCGTGATCCAACGACAAATCGAAATGATGAACATTATGCTGGGCTTTGAGCAGGCTAATCGCTATGTCATTATGGATGGTGAAGGTCAGACAATTGGATACATCGCAGAGCAGGATCATGGTATGGGAAGCATGTTCAAGAGACAGATGTTTGCCACCCACAGAAGTTTTACGACCCACATTTTCGACAAGGAGGAGCGAGAAGTGCTCAGGATACACAGGCCATTTGCATGGATCAACAGTCGTATCAGAATATATGACCCCGTACCGGAAGGCGGCTACGCTGAGACAGAGATGTCCACGAGTACAGCCCTTCAAGGTACAAGCGCGAGTTCCGCTGTCAACCAAAGCTCTGTTGCTCAAGTATCGCCATTGAAGCTAGAAGAAATGCGCATTATCGGCGAGACGCAACAGATTTGGGCACCACTCAGAAGGCAGTACGCCATGGCAACATATCGCCCCATTGAGGACCCATTGGACCCCTACAGAACACCTTTAATCGAGTCCGGCGAGCAGACAAGCTCTGACACGAGGGCAGTGGCTGTCACCGAGGACAAAACCAATGACTTGGCCATTGAGGCAGGTATGCGACAATTCGCTCACGTCGATGAGCCGTTCCTGTCCTGGGACTTCACTCTTCGCAATGAGTCCGAACAGACCATCGGCAGCGTCAATCGCAACTTTGCTGGCTTCGCGCGAGAGATATTCACTGATACGGGAGTCTATGCGCTACGCATGGATAGCGCAGCTCAACAATCCTCGCTTCATGATCAGCAAGGGAAAGAGGTCGCGCAATATGAGCGCCAAGGCACAGCTATGACGCTTGATCAGAGGGCTGTCATGCTCGCAACCGCAGTTTGCATAGATTTCGATTACTTCTCTCGACACTCTGGCGGATCTGGGATCATGCCAATGTGGCTTCCATTTGGTATGGGCGGCACGGCAGCAGAAGGCGGAGCAGCAGCCGGAGGCGCTGTCGGTGCAGCCGAAGGCGCTGGTGCGATTGAAGGCGCAGCTGGGGCCGCTGGGCGTGCTGGCGGGGCTATCGGTGCAGGTGAAGGTGCAATCGCTGGTGCAGGCTCTGTCGCTGGCTATGAAGCAATGCAGCGTGGTATGCATGGGCCAAGGGGTGGAGATGATGCCAGTCCGACTGCGAATGAACCCTTTGCTGGTGAAGGGGGATTCGCGCAGCGAGACAATGCTCCGAGCAACGACAATGATGTCTGGGGTGAAAGCGGTGATCCGTGGTCTCAAGGAGGACCAGGTGATGCACCGCCTCCGCCAAGTGCTGGCGGAGACGGTGGTGGCGAGGGTGGCGGAGGGCTCTTCGACGCCATCAGCGATTTCTTTGGGGATTGAGCTCCCCATTCGAAGCGTGCGTTGTAACCCCAGTGCGTTATAACAGTAAATTGACGCCTTTGATCTGATGACATTCCTCTCTTGATGAAATAGCATGGAAGGCGCAGTAGCACGCCGATGATCTACAGAAGGAAGTTAGACACATTGAAACACAGCATCATCGTGCTCTCTGCTCTAGCCAAAGTTGCTAACACCCAATCACGGGGCCCAAAGAAGCCTATAATCCTCTCAATCCTTTCGGGTAGACGCCTTCGCCGACTGTCGGTCAAGTACCGTCGCAGAGACCCACGACCCAATATACGACCAAAGATCTTCGGGAAGCAGTGGCATCCCATCTCTCTGCTTTGTGCACCAGCATAGGCGAGCGACTTTTCTTATAGACCTGAAGCTAGCCATATCACCCGGATTTACAACTAGTATGACACCAAACTCCACTGGCTAGACTTCAGTCCGCCCCCGCCCTCTCTTCGACCAATGTAGGAATTTGAAACGGAAGCCGCTACATAAGAAAAAAATGTCGGCTTGATATTACAAGTGAATGTTATTATGTACATGTATGCATGCATGTCGGTGGATCGGGCTCTCTTTTGTATGTAGCTACATGTTGTTCGGTTTCTTGTTGTTGAGGTCAATACTGTCGTCGAACATGGAGGTCGTTGAAACAGGGAGTTTCGAGAGAGCGGCGGACAGGTACATGTAGGTAGGGTAGTCTAAGCAAGCAGCAGGCACTTCGGATCCGGATGTAAGCTCAGGCGCTTATTGGCATAGTTGGTCTTGTGGATGGCATAGACGGACGGACCTTGCTGATGAACGCCCCACATCCACGCGCGGAAGAAGAAACCTCACATGTTCGTCGACAGCAACAGCCTTGGGCTCAGGACATCATCTGCACTGTTGTGCTAACTCATCACTTCCGTGCCGCAGGACCCAATGTCGGAGTGCAGTCAGCAGATTCCAGCTAGAGTAGTCTGCTGGTTTCATCTGATTCGCGATGTGCCGAAGGAAATCCTTCCTAGCGAGGAAGTACTGGTGCCTTGCATAAACATTGATAACATAGCGTAAGTCTTTGCTGCTGGAACGTAGCGCGACCAAGTTTTCGTCACTGAGGTAGTCGAGCGTCATATCGAATGTCTCGTTAGGGAGCTTTTAGAAAGCATCCAGGCTGGTAGTTGCTGGATATTGTAGTTTCGAGATTGGTTGTGCCATCTAAGGCATTGTTAGCACAAGCGAATGTTCGACCTATCCAGATTTGAGATACTATATCGGCCTGCTTTTTCCTCTTCATTTAAAGGGTTGTACATGTGCGTATCACAGGCTTCTGATGCCTAAAGCGAGAATGTAAGGCCGTCGTCTGCGTCCGCGTGAGCGCGGTCTCTGAGGTATTGCGAGGGAGCAGATGGAGCGCACTGCGCGGCTCAGGGGTCCACAGTCAAGATATAGGCCTGCTGTCCTAGACCTCGCAAGCGTAGTAACTGCCGGGTCTGCAGAGCTAAGTAGTAAGTGTCCTAGGTTTCTCTAATAATGGGTCAAGAAGTATTAGTATACTGCCCTTGTTCTCGCAAGCGTTGTGCGGAATCAACACCTAGAGATCAGAAGGACGCACATCAAACAACTCTAATATCCGTAAATCATCACAGGCACTCTATTCCTGACCTTGATTGCGTGGTGAGGATAGCATGTACAGAGGGAGAAGCTTCATTTGAGGAGTAAGTGCTTCTCCAGCTTCATTCATCTCCGTCAAATACGTGTTCTGCCATCATGCGGGGCAGGTAGAACTTTACGTTCTCGTAGACCAAAAAGGTCACGCAGGTGCTGGGCACCACCCGAACCAGGTTGGGCCCCATGCCCTTGTAGAAGCCGGCAATTCCCTCGTTCTGAAACACCTTTTTCACCACATCCCCTGCCCCATTATACCTCTGGGCGGCATCATACGTCTGCAGCCTTGCTCGTACGACCTGGTAGGGGTAGGTGAGGGAGCCAGCGGCCATCTTGCTCACAGCAGACAGCTGCAGAGTGTCCCCGTTCGTCAGGGTTCCGCCCTCCCTGTGCAGTGCCCATCGATTCTTCAGCTTCTCATACAGCATCATCTGTACTGCGCCGTGACTGACGCCAAACAAGCTGGGCAATAGTCCCCGATAAAACCCTTTGATCCCTTCACTCTTGTACAAACTCAACGTCCCCGAAACAATGCTCTTGTAGGCGCCTGGGGCATCCTTAGCGGTACTGAGCATGCGTGTTTTAATGACCCAAATGGGGTTGGTGAAGACAGACGTGAGAATTCCGCTGATTGAGCTTGCCACCAAGTAATCGACGCCGGTCAATTGCGCGCGTGCATTGCCGTATCTTGCAACACCGACCAAGTCCTTGATATTTCCGTACCACATGAAGTACAGAGCCCAACTGACTGAGTTGCCAATTGTGTTCGGCATCAATCCTCGATAGAAGGCGCGCATCATAGCTGCACTGAAGGCAAAAGGCCCTCGGTGGGATTTGGGCATGTCGGGGGACTGGCCATGAGTGGCTTCGCGTGCAATGCGCTGAATGACACGCCAGGAGGCGCCACGGCGAGTTATGCTAGATGGGCCATCGTTCTGTTCGATCTGGAGGCGGGTTTTGATCACGTCGAATGGGTGGACGACAAGCGTGGATACTATTCCAGCGCTGAAGCCAGCGGTTGACTCGACGAGCGATGGTGAAAGGTTGACAGCCGGTTGTCGGCCTTCGAGAGGAGGGTAGACTCGAGGCATGTCGAGGTCAGAACGAATGGATGGGCGGGGCGGAGTGCGGGCGTCTCATCCTGTCATGTTGCTGTTGAATGAGCGTGGTAGAAACACTGGCGGTCGTTGTCGCTGTCGGGGTGCCGCTGTCCGCCGTCCGCCAGAGGGTTGTCGTCGGTCAATGAGCGTGGAGAGGAAACGGTGGGTGGGTGGGTGGGTGGGGAGTGTCGTTGAAGTCGCGGGCAGGGCAGGGTTATAGTTTCGAACTGAGCTAGAACTAGAACTAGACCTACAGGCCTGCAGACTTGGCAAGCCCTTTGCAAGGTTCTCCACGACAACAAACGCCCTCGCCAGCCACCTCGTCCTCTGGAGATATCACGCAACAAGCAACATGTCAGACTCCACCGCAGAAGCGTCCAGCTCCGCTCAAAATGACACGACCAGCGGCTGTTCATCCCCTGGTACAGTTCCCCTTTTCACGTGACAGATGGGCGTCGCTGAAACCAAGATACCAGAAAACTCAGCGCCCTCGCCCACAGCCCTTTGCGGCAACTGCAACAAAGCAGAAACGTCCGACGACGCAGAGTCGTCCATCTTGAAGCCATGTACGATGTGCAAAAGCGTGTCATATTGCTCGCGAGATTGCAAGAAAGACCACGCAAAGCAACACAAGAAAGTCTGCGCAAGTCTGGCACAGGAGTACTCCAAGACTGCGCCAGTCAAGCTGGCTTCGAGAGCTGCCCCGAAGTCTGACACGTTTCGCGGTGGGTTGCAGAAGTGGCAATTCGATACTTAAGACGGTAGTGCCAGTCGGCTTTACTTTCGTGATGGAAAAGCGTTCACAAAGCATATCATTAGGACCAGTCCTTGGCCTGGCGTAGTGAAGAGATCGACATCACAGCAGGTGGGCTGCCAGCAGCGAAACGTACCGAGAAGTTCTCCAATGCGAATGGGTATAGCTTGTGCAGACGACCACTAAGAATATCCTGCTTCGGACGATTGCAAAAGAATGAGACTTGTACATCTCTTGTTGTGTTGCCATGATATCCGCCCCCCTTACCTGCCCTGTGGCAACAGAAAAATTGTAAACATCTCGACGAAAGTATTGCCACCAGAACAAGGGTCTCAGATCGTCCGCTCCTTCGACACTCCTGGAAGAGCGGCATGAAACCACGCGTCGGAACTGTCTTGACATCTGCCTGCACATTCAGAGGACTCTGAACAGCTTCTGGCGCAGCCGACTCCTAGGACGCGATCCAACTACGCCAACAGATGTGTCAAGAGTCCGCGCACTTCGTGTGCCCCGAGAAGCCGCTGGAGGTGCCATGTTGGGGAGGGCCGAGTTTGACAGCAGAAGGCATTGCCCGAGCATTTGGAGCATTAAGGACACATGGGCGGGAGGGGCCTCTTATTGTGTCTCCCAGCCTTTCAAGTCCGTAGCATGCGGGACACGCGGTCGAAGATTACGGTACTCGTGCCAGCGGGGACGTGTACGGTACTAGCCGGGAACAACATAGCGCATCCATACGTACATGTACTGTGTGTACATGTATCTGGAGCCCGTCTTTAGGATGACATGAGCTTGGCACGATCCAGGGGTGGATCTGCCATGCCATTGCTTGCTGGGTTCGCACCAGGCTGCATGCCAAGCATAGATACATGCACCTGATCTTCTGACATTTACGCCAGGAGACTACCTACCTATGAAGAACGGCATCAGACATGCTGTAGATGTCAGGTACTACACCAGATCGTCTAACCAACTGCCATGTACGGCATAGCGCCATCCATTTAAAGCCACCCCTTTGCGCCGCGCGCGCCTCGATGATGGTTTGCCTCTCGGCCCAACCCACCACTCGCCAATGTGGCAACTCTAAACGCACACTGCTGCACTCCTTCCTGAGGACACCACCTCACCTCATCTCACCTCACTTCACCTCACCTCACCTCACTTCACCTCACTTCACTTCACTTCACCTCACTTCTCCTCACTTCTCCTCACGTTCGTCGTCACCCCCACATCCATCTTCGTCCGCCAAGCTACGCACGTCGCGGTCCATCCGTTACACGCAGCAGCGGTATGGACCATCCTCCCCCCCGCAAAGCGCAACGGACTTCCACTGGGCCCAGGCGACGTACGGGCTGCACTAGTTGCAAGTAAGTAGCACACGTATGCTGGCGTCTTGCACTGCCGTGTATTCCTGCCGTGTACTGCAGGACTGGCGAGCCTGACGGAGCGGCTCAGACAGAAGCATATCAAATGTGACGAGGCTAAGCCAGTATGCGGCTATTGCTCTCGCATGGCCATCGGATGTGCCTATCCAGATCCGACAACGCTGCGAGGACGACACAAGCGAGATCCGACACAGATTGTATTCAGGAAGACATGGACGCCCTCGACACCAGAGTCGCTGAGTTCGCCACAATCCACCGTCTCTACCCTCAGCAACTGCTCGGCGCCCTTCCCAAGAAGAGCATCTACTGACCTGGAGTATCGTGTACTGGAATACTTCCACCAGAAGACCGTACCAATGCTCGCTCACTTTTTTCCATCCGCCTTCTGGACGAAAAGCTTACCACAAATGTCCGAGTCTGTGCGCGCCATCAAACACTGTGTCCTGGCTCTGGGCTCATGGCACATGGCTATGGACATGTCGAGCAAGCCCCCGTCACCACCACAGATGCCAAGTCGCGAGGGCCTCGAGTTGACATTCTCAGGCGATAATTACGGCAAAGCCATTTCATCCTTGGCAAATGACACATTAGCCACTGGCCTGAGTTCATCGTCGTTGGAGGTTACACTGCTGGCATGCGTCCTGTTCGCTATATACGAGAGCTTACGAGGAGCCAGCACCCAACTCACTATGCACGTGCGACAAGGACTGAGCCTAGCACGCCAGCCAGGTCTAGCTGGTAGTTTGACCAGCCTTGCTGAGTTCGCCACACTACAGCTTGCCTGTCTCCGATTAGCCCAAGAAATGCGAGCACCTATACAGGACTCGTTGAACTCGTCCTTGGAAGATCCCCGGGGCCATGTAGAGACTCAAATCTCTGAACTAGCCACGGACGAAAAGGTCGACGTACTAGACAGAATCGCAGCCGAGGTACAGAATATGGTTAACAATGTCTATCGCTTTGGGAAACGATGCAATAGTGGATATTACATTGCGAATCGACATATGAGGAACCTGGAAAGGGATCAATTACAATATAAATGCGATACGCTTCGACGACATTTAGCCCAGCCACCACTGCAGTGCAAAATCAATACGGCTGCTTTCAAGATCCTCAAAGCACGTCTCGAACTAAGCTGGATCTTGCTGCAAAAGTGCTGGACCCTGTATCAAACACCTTTCGATGCATACGTTGGCCATTTCGCCAAGATCTTGAAGCTCGCTGGCGAGGTCCTCGGGCAGCCCAGTTTATGTGAGCGACCACCTGCGTTTTCGCTCAACCTAGGACTTATACCACTGTTATTCTACGTGGCCCGGCTATGCCGACACCCGGAACTCCGGCGGAGAGCAATAGATCTGCTTGAAATTTGTCCCAGCATCGAAGGACTATGGAATGCTCGAGAGGCGGCGGCGGTCGCGAGATATGTTGTCGCTTTCGAAGAAGCAGCCGAAGATATTGATGTAGAGGATATGGAGGCCGTGAGTAGCAAGGAGCTCCGCACCTGGACCATGATACCTGAGCATCGACGAATCCATGCTGTTCGATTTGGTCAAGCAAATTTTGAAGGTGCGCTGGAAAGCGAAGATACTCTGACCGCGACGATCATGCTCCGACCCGAAGCCGCTGACGTGCATCTTGAGCACCGAGAATGTCGCATTAACTGCGAGGAGTGGGCGAGTGGGCGAGGAGATTTGAGCAACGTGGTCCAGACACTAAATTTTGAGCCTTGGCCGGTTGGACACTCACGGCCGTGATAAACTGGTCATGGCGCACCACGCATCAACTATTAGCCATTACACCAGGCACCCGCAGCTAGACCCTGCTGCCCCTCTCAGAAGCTTGCGCCGGATCGACTCGATCGAAGTAGATACTACTTTCGCTCGCCAATGTCCTCCAAGTAGGTACCAAGAACCTGCCTTGCTTCAGGAGGAAAACACTGAGCTCAAGAGGCTTTTGGGACAGTCCAACTGAATTCGCCTATTCGAGAAGATGATCACAATTCACCGATCATACCATCTGTGGTTGTGCAGTACATCTCCAAGCTGCTCGGCATCGGCACAGACTAGGCGTGACATGTCTGTTTGTTCGTCGAAACTTCGAGAGGTATCGAATCCTCACGGTCAGTCCGCAGTTAGCATTAGACAATGGGGAGCGGTATCGTGATGTCTCTGGGTGTGTCAGAAGTAGTCTCGGTGGTAGGACAGGATCGAAGCATGTCTTTCGATCGGCTTATCTGTCGATCTGAAAGAGTAAAGGCGCTCAATCATCTCGCTGAGGGAGTCCCATGGCAATCTGGTTGATTATAGCAACAGGGAGCTATATAGAAAGTCAAGACTGCGTCTTGACGCACGGAGAATCCGAAGATCGTCGACGATGTACACCAAACAAAGAGTGAGCGAATGTAACACGTCTGCTCTTTCTGCGTGTAAAGCTTGGCAGCGGCTTGCTTTGATGCTACAGCTGAAACTGCAAAGACACGGTTTTTTTGCCTACATGTACTATTCGGCTGAGAACCACGACCCCGACTCCTATCACCCACTCCCTACCACCAACTCCAACTTCCTGTCCATTCTCTCTTCCTCTGCCTCCTCCTCCTCCTCTTCCTTTTTGTTGAGCAAACGCGCCCCGCTCACCGCTGCCCCACAGTAATTATCACCCTCCAAAGACTTTTCATAGACGCGCCTCGCAACTTCACTCTGTGCACCCAAAAACCATGACTCGCACCTCCCGTGTCCCTCTCACACAGCGAGCGTCCTCCTCCTCGAAGCTTAACGAATTTCTTTGCCACATACTTCGACAACGGCAGAGCTTTCAACAGGAAGATCTCCAGCATCTCTGCGCGCGCGCTGCCAGTCATATGGCAAAGCGTTGGGAGAAGAAGAGAAAGAAGAGAAAGAAGAGAAAGAAGAGGAGGAGGAGGAGAAAGAAGAAAAGGAGGAAAAGATCATGTGCGGATCTGCCAGCTTCGCCATCTCGCGGAGATAAGGATTGGTGTTCTTGGCGCCTTTCATGGCAGCTCGGATTTGGCGTTTGGCTGCCTGTCCGGTATAGCGGATCAGTTTTCTCGTGAGGTCGCGGGCTTCTTGGGGAGTTTTTATGCTTGTTATGAGGTCCGACTGTGGGTGTCTCGGTGTGAGGGCAAGGGTATGCTTGTTTGTACATGTAGATGTAGATGTAGAGGTCGGTTCGCGGTGGATCACGTCAGATTCGTGGCTCAGCTTTCTAGCTTTGGCTGGTGACGCGAGATGATTTGAGCTCGGGGCTTCGGACGTGTTGTATAGGTAGTTGTGGTATGAGTTCAAGCTTGTCCAGGGAGTGAATGCGTCTTCTTGCGATGATGGTGGCGACTCGGGAATCTCGGATGGTGTGTCAGTCACAGAAGAGGCTGTTCTGACGGACGATCCATAGCTGGAGGGCGTCTCGTCCTGTGTTCCTCTCGCCATGATGTGGCGCAAGCGTTCTTCGCTGTCTTCGGCCCTTTTTTTCCAGTGATGGAGTTGCTTCTCAAGCTGAGCAACAGTGACCTTGAGCTCCTCTCGCTCCTGTACCTTCTTTGCTCGCGACTTCCGAGCCGCAGCCGTGTTGTTTGCACGCTTCCGAATGACAGAATCTTGCTGATTGGCAGGAGTTGCAGGAACTGCTGGTGGTTGTAGGTTCTCCTTGCCATCAGGCTTGCGAGGAAAGCCTGGAGCAATCGTCGACATAATTGCCGCTGAACTGCCTACGCGGGAGGTAGTTGCAATGTTTGCTGCATGTGCTCGATTTGCTCTTTTCGTTGTTATTTGTTTGCGCGAAATTCTGGCGGAATTTGACCTGAGATTGGCGTAGCTGGAGTTGATGTGCGCGTTTGTGGGCTTGATGCTAGCGGCCGTTGGAGAGCACCTTATGGCAATATGAGGTGGCGGCTGCACGCTCATGATCAGGTAGCACATCAATATGACAAGCGGCAGTCGGCCACCCTGCTAACCTGCGGCTAAGTGGTGAGACTGGACATTGCTGCCGTTGCTGTTAGTGGTAGGTACGTACAAGACTACAATAGCCTGGCTTCAGCGCTCTGCAACTTGGGAGACCTGCGCTTCTGCCCTGGTCACAGTTACAGCACAGCTTTTTATTTGCGTGTATTGCGCGGCTATGGTATCCTCCTCCTCAGTCTCGTGGGCCGCACGCCTCCGTTTCGTGCCGTATTTACATGACCCTCGCGGGGATATGACTTCCTCCACTTTAGCACTTCTCCATGATGCTTCCTGAGCCTGCTCCACGCTGCCTGCTCTCTTCGTTGTCGTCGTCTTATGTGGTCTAATGGTCCCATGGATGTCTCAAGCCGAGGAGTACGGGAAGATCATATCTCGCGCGGTAAAACAACTACGGGGGACGATAGTCAGTAATGATCGGGCGGCAAGTGAACACTTTCCCACGTACGAAGAACCACATGGATGCTCCTAGCCCGACTGCTGCAAATCTGTATAACGGGCGAACGGGGTGGATGTGAATGGGATGGCCGCCGTGCCCGCCTGCTGGGCCATGTCCGCCTGCTCGGAAGATTGGTGTGGCTGTTGGGTGTCAGTCAGTAGCTGTCGCCCATCAGGACTGAGGATACTCACGCCTCATGATGTGTATGTCCAGGAGAGCAAGAGCGAGGTCTGTGAGGTCTGTGAGGTGTGGTTCGTGCAGTCTTGATCGTCGTTGTAGTGGTCTGGAATGGCGTCCTGTCAGCACTTCGGAAGCATCCGTCGCTCCGATCTGAAACATGGGCTCCAAGATCTCCAGCACGCGAAACATCGCACACTTCGCCTTCGACATCCTGGATCGGAACGGCGATACATACGTTACCACACGTATGGGTGGCACGACTAATAAACGCACTAATGACAGACACATCGCCATTAATCATTCCATCTACTCCGCCTGCAACTCTCATCCTCGCAACCACTTCAGCACCCGCCAAACCAGCACTTTTCCAATGCGACACGAGATCAACGACGAGAGAGGCGCGATCGCGGCGAACTCAGCAGTCGAGCTGAATACGTGAACGCCAACTCTGCATTATTACTGCAGTCCGCTCCGCTCTATTCATTCACCTGCGCACCGGCGCTATAGGATCGATATGTCGCAGGGCGCATCGCCCAGCGCCTCGGGCATGACGGATCCCACCCAGCGTCGCTTCAGAGGAAGCGGGAAAATCACCGACTACGAGATCATGAAAGAGAAGCTGGGCGAGGGCACGTTTGGCGTCGTGAGCAAGGCCAAGTCTAAGCGCACAGGCGCTGTGGTTGCGCTGAAGAAGATCCTGATGCACAACGAGAAGGACGGCTTTCCCATCACGGCTTTGCGCGAGGTGAAGTTGCTCAAAATGCTGAGCCATCCGAATATTCTGCGACTGGAGGAAATGGCTGTCGAACGGCAGCAAGGTGCGTGGGCTCAGCGTTATTTGAAGCGCGGCAATGTGGGCTGACGTGAGAGATGCAGGCGATGACAAGGGAAAGAGCGGCAAGAAGCGCGCGACACTCTACATGGTCACGCCGTACATGGACCACGACCTCAGCGGCATGCTCACCAATCCAGACATTCGATTCACTGACGCTCAGGTCAAGTGTTATATGCTGCAGCTGCTCGAAGGGCTACGATACCTGCACGATGTGGGTCGATCATTGGAATGATCACTGATGGTCATAATGCTAATGTTGCACAGTCGCATATCCTGCATCGTGACATGAAAGCAGCCAATATCCTCATATCCAACAAAGGGATCCTGCAGATTGCCGACTTTGGTTTGGCCCGACACTACGAAGGGGATACACCTGTGCCAGGCCAAGGCAACGGCAAGGCAACCAGAGACTACACAAGTCTGGTTGTGACACGCTGGTACCGGCCACCCGAGCTGCTACTGACTTTGAAGAGATACACTCCCGCAATAGACATGTGGGGTGTGGGGTGAGCATTACTGAACTCCCGAACTTGTGTCACCTCCTAATTGTGTACAGTTGTGTATTTGCTGAGATGTTTGAGCGCAAGCCCATCCTCGAAGGTCGCTCCGACATAGACCAATGCGTCAAGATATTCAAGCTCCTAGGCTCGCCAACACAAGAAAACATGCCGGGCTGGAATGAATTGCCTGGCTGCGAAGGCACAAATGTCTGGGAGAAGCAAAGGGGTGATATCGATCACCGATTCAGAAATGTTGGACCAGAAGGTCTTCACCTTCTCAAGTCCATGCTTTGCCTCGACTGGAGGAGGCGCATCAATGCGATTGATGCACTACAGCATGACTACTTTAAAGTCAAGCCGCTGCCTGCAAGGCCCGAAGAGATACCACGATACGAAGACAGCCACGAGCTTGACTCAAGACGGCGAGGCAAGCAGGATAACCAGCGTGCCCTGCCACCAGCGCCAGCCGGAGGAACGGTTGGTATGGGACCAGACGAGTGGGGTCACGGACCGCCCAACGGGTCTTATCAAAATGGCTACAACGACCGAGGGTCGCGCAATTACGGTCGCGATCGAGGACCGCCGGGAGCGGGTTATCCACCGTCGCGCTATGATGATCGAAGGGCGCCGCCTTTGCCTATGGGCGGCAGACAGCCATCATATCGAGATCGGGATAGTCGGGAAAGGCAGCTACCTCCGACGAACGGACATTCTCTGCCACCACGACCACCCATTGACCTTCCACCTCGACCGCCAGTCAGTATCCCCGACCGTGGGGGCATACCAGACAGGGCACCACCGCCACCATTAGCAGGGCCTCCTCCTGGACGAAGAGATCTGGGGCCGAATGTCGACACGTATATTCCATCATATCAAGGCGGAGGACGTTCATACGAGAATCGGCCGCCCCGACCTCGCGATGACTACGATCGTCCTGCTCGCCGTGATAGTCGTGATCGAGACTCTGCCTACAGAGATCCAGATGGTCCTCCTCGATATCGGGACCCGGATGTCTCAGGGCCACGGCAGTATCGGGACATGGACGCGCCGCGAATCGACATACGAGACGACCCATATCGCGATCGTGACCGGCGACGCGACTACCCTCCTCCTCCTGAAGCCCGTCGAACCCGTAGTCGAAGTCCTGACAGGGAGCGACGAGAGCGCACGGAGAGACTGCAACACAGAGAACGGGAAATGTACAGCAGGCAGTAGAGTCGGTCATTTCTATTGATGTAGCAGATCAGCCTAATGATACTTCGTAGTGCTAGCCTTGACGATCGCAGAGCCTGCTGGTGCAGTATACGATTACCGAGACAATTCACGACGTGAGTCGATTGGACGTTGCCCACGGCTCTGCCACTCTGGAATGAGATAATGCAGCAGCCAAAGTTCTAGAACAGAGCCGCCATGGGACCCAGGGCCTTACTCCACCCCCGCGTGGTCGTGAGTAATCCAGTCCCATGCTTTTCGAGCGCCTTGCAAATACGACCAACTGCAGTCTGCAGCGCAGCGGTACCATTTTCTACTTACACTGCTGCAGGGATTGCCCCTACCCCCAGCGCCCAGGGCGTTGTTGCGTTCACCACATGAGCTCTTCTTTGGCCATTCCGTCTTACTGGGAACTCTTTGTCACTTTCGCATCGCACCGTGCACATTACACAGTTGTGCGCATCATGCTTTGTAGCGATGCGCCTCTGTAACAAGCCCATGCAAAGGGGGCAATGTTCGAATCGGCGACCACGTGTCACCATGCGAACGACTGGCAGGCATAGCAAAGCACAATCTGGGTAAGCTTCATGCAAGGTCATGTTTAGCTTCGCGGACGTGAAGCCCTGCTTGTCATGAGATCGGTACATCGATCTCTTCTTGGCACACCAATCTCGCCATACCAGGCCAAGATGGCGACGATAAGAAGTACCTTGGCAAAGTTGGCAGATGCAGTTTACACGGTATACCTCTGCTCTCGTTACATCTCGTATGGCTTATGGGCATGCCGTGCAGATAAGAAGTACCTTGCCAGTTACACTTCAATGTTACCACTGTACCCGTAGAAGTACACCTTCCGGCAAAATGCACGCGATAGGCAGGGCCGGCTACGCTGTGGATAGTGGATACTACTGAATAGCATTGATTGAGTTGCTCCTCTCTTCTCGGTTAATATCAGCAGCTCACCCTTCCTCCCTCCCTCCCTCCCTTCCTCCCTACTTTCCTATCCTCCGGGCGCGAACGAAGGCTTTCCATGTGCCAGACTCGAATGCCTTGATCTGATCTGAAGACATGGCATCTTACATCGTGGACGACAAGCCGCTCGCCCGTCTGGACGAGCAGCCAGCGCCTATTGCAGATGGCGTCAATGGCAACGAGAAATCTGACAAAGAAGTTCACATTGTTGAAACAACAGCCGCGTCCGATGGCTCGGAAAAGGATAAGAATCTTGCATTCGATGAGCCTGAAGATGATAATGCCATCATTATCACTGGAGCTGACGCAGCACTACATCTGTTGCCCTTGCGCGACGATGGCGACCCGGCGTTGACCTTTCGTTCCATCTTCTTGTCGACTGGTCTCGCAGCATTTCAAGCTGTCATGAACCAGATCTATCAAGTATGCTTAGCTTCAGTACACACTATGTCGGGCTTCGAGCTGTCCTGCTGACGCAAGCCACAGTTCAAGCCAACCCAGATTGCGATCCAAGGGACCTTCATTGTCATGTATGCTATCAGTGGCTAGGTCCTGATCTTCACATCACAGCTGACATGCTCTAGTATCGCATACTTCCTAGGCAAAGGTTGGGCTCTGATCCTACCTCGAGGCGACGTTCATCTCGCTCGCTGGAGAGCGAAGGGCGGAGTGGGAAAACCTCCTCTCTGGATTTCAGTCATTTCGTTCTTCAACCATGGACCTTGGGGTTTGAAGGAGCACGCGATCTGCTCCATCACAGCTACATCAGCTTCGAATGCATCGGCCAGTGTTGCTGTATTCGCCGCACAAAAGCTCTTCTACGACCTGCCCTTGAGCGCGAATACCGTCATCCTATCCACCATATCTATTGGTCTTTTCGGCTACGGACTCTGTGGACTGCTGAGACCTATCACGGTATGGCATGTCGATGCCGTGTATTGGAGCACGTTGCCCACAGTGAAGACCCTTCAAGGCCTGCACTGGAGCTCGGTGAAAGACTCTAAACCTCTCCGGTGGTTCTGGTACACTCTCGGCGTCATGTTCTGTTACGAGTTCCTCCCGGCTTACATCTGGCCATGGCTGAACTCGGTTTCGATTCCATGTTTGGCATCAATGCACGCCACTGGAAGCAAAGCCGAGACTCTGACGCTGCTGTTCGGTGGAGCGACTAACAACGAAGGTCTGGGACTCTTCAATCTTTCACTCGACTGGCAATACGTATGTGAGATCCTGTGATCGTTGGACTCGGCCATGAGTCAGCTGACAGTCACATAGATTACGTCCTTCACGACCTCGTTACCACTAACGTTGCAAGTGCATTCTGCGATCGGCATCTTAATTTGCTTTTTGGCTATGCTTGGTATCTACTATGGCAATGTCTGGGATTCCAAGTCTCAGCCATTCATGTCGACCGCTCTGCGATCAGCTGATGGTGGAAGATATCCAATTTCGAAAGTCTTCGTTGGAGGAGTGCTCAGCAAAGCGGCGCTGGCAGAGGTTGGTTTGCCTAAATTGAGTGGCACGTTTGCTTATTCGCTTTTGATGGCGAATGCAGCTGTGAGTTCTACGACCGCCCTTTGACAGACCATTCTGCGGTGCTAACTGATTGGCAGATCGGCGCATTGGTCCTCCACTGTTTCCTGTTCTGGGGAGGCGATGTCATCCAGGCCTACAAGCGAGCTCGCGTGGGACAATCCAACGACCGTCATCACGCATATGTCAACAAGCACTACAAGGAGACACCCTGGTGGTGGTTTGTTATTATACTTGTCTTCAGCTTCGTGCTCGGTCTGATCGTTGTGGTGAAAGAGGATATCACGTTGTCTGCGTGGGCGTACGTAGCGGCACTTCTTTTGGGCTGCTTCATTGCTCCCTTGGTAAGTCTCTCGTTGGCGGTAGGACGACTACGGCCACTGACAGTGTGCAGAGCACTATTCTGTACTCACGATTCGGCAACGGCATAGCGACCAACAACTTGTCGAAGATGCTCGCTGGTCTACTTGTTCCAGGACGCCCAGTTGGGAACATGTATTTCGCCGTAAGCTTCACTACATGTACCTGTCTACAGCGAGCCTTGCTTACAGTTGCTCCTAGGCATGGTCCCACAACGTGATCTCCAACACGGTCAATCTGTCGAACGACTTGAAGATGGGCGACTATCGTGAGTTGGCTACCAGCGCGACCTGTTCTACTTTCTTTCCCCTAACTGACCCCTTCGCACAGTCAAGATCCCGCCACGCGTCATGTTCCTCACGCAGATTTGGGGTACCATCTTGTGAGTCGGCTTCCGTCACACGACTTCTAGTGTGGAACTGACCATTTGTTCGTTGCAGTGGCGGCTTCATCAACTATGTTGTTATGATCTCCATCGTGACCGCCAACGCAGACCTTCTTGCCAATGGTAACGGCAACGCATCATGGAGTAAGCAGTCACTGAGCATACCTGAACCCACCACGTCTCTAGAGCGGCCGCTGACTTGATATCTCTTCTTAGGCGGAGCGAGCATCCAGTCCTACAACACGAACGCCACCGCATGGGCGCTGGCCGAGTACTTATATCGAGCTGGACGCGAGTACTACATGGTACCTGTAGGCCTCGCCATTGGCGCAGCATTCGTCATTGCGCATCGCATCTTCGTCTACGTGAGTCTTTGCAATCCTTCCACTCACTGCAGAATATGATCCCGTCGAAAAAAAAACTCCTAACTAACACCATCATCTCCGGAGTATTCTAGTTTGTCCCTCAAATCCGCAACTTCTCCACGCGCGAGCTCAATCTTCCTCAGCTGATCCAATACGCCGGCTACATCCCCTACAACCAGAGCCAGACATGCGTCATTTTCAGCCAGCTGATTGCGGGATTTTTCGTGCAATTCTATCTTCGCAATTATCGCCCCAGCATCTTCAAGCACTACTCGTACTTGATCACGGGCGCCATGGACGGCGCGGCGCTTTTCGCGCTGTTTATTCTCTCTTTTGCTGTCTTTGGTGCTGGTGGTCCTTCGAAACCTTTCCCGGCTTGGTGGGGGAATAACGTCAATGGCAATTATGACCTGTGTCCTGTAGCGGAGTAAAGGTAGAGAAGAAGAAGCCAGTTTTTTGTTTTTTTGGTGGACTGTGGAATATATGAATGATAGATTACGAAGTTCACGATTTTCTTTTCTGTTTTCTTTTTGCGGCGCTTATATACAGTCACCTTCCAACACGGGTGGTTAGTGTATCCGTACCGTCGCTTTGTAGGGGCTGTATAGCATCGCTACTACGGCTACTAGTTAATGACTGCGCTATATTACGGTTCTAACGGTTAGAGCAGGTATAGTGCAGAGTATTTTGAAGCTATTACTAAAGCGTATACAGCCGAGTAATAGGCATAACTCGCTTATTACTTAAAACGAGTCTAGGAACTGCCCCGAGTCGCTTATACTCGCTACGAGGCTTACTATACAGGCTCTAGTCGTCGCTCCGGCAGACTACTTGTCTATTAGAATGCCCCGACCTCTTACGCGCTGTATTACGACGAACCGCGCTCTGTTCGCGTTGTCGGTCCTATATAGCCGTAACAAGGTATACGTTAAAGGTATAGGCTAAAGGTATACGGTATAACTAACGGTATAACTAACGGTGTAATTAATTATACCGTTAATTAATAGTATAATTAATTAAAGAAAACTCTGCTATACTCGATAGCAGAGCTCCTAACGGTATACTATATATAACTATGCTTAATTCTAGTACTTCGTAGTATCTATATTACTTCTATCTACGCTCCTTTGTTAGTAGTTTGTCTATTAATATACTCGCTTTATCTTTATTAATTAACTATATTATAGCAGCTCCGCAACCGACAGGGCTAGTATAGTAACCCCGGACGTCGTCTAGTAGTTAGTTACTTCAGAGCTATTACCCCCCTAGAGCGAACCCTCTACGCTCTTCCTTCGGCCGTCTAGTCGGTTGTGCTAGTACTAGTACTACGTAATATACGTAAGTGTATCGAGAACGGTCGTAGGCGTTACAGTATACTGCCTAATAGCGTCTGCTATACTATTAAGGCCTTAGCTCGGTAGGCAGGGTAGAGGTTCTACCGCATTATAGCAACCTTAGAAGAGCTATATACTACTATATACTGCGTCGTATAAGAGGCTATTACACTCCGAGTAGAGAAAGCTAGTCGCTTACTTAAGAAGTTTGGTACCCCTATAGCTAACCGAATTATCGCGTTCGTTACTTGCGACGAGAACGGTTATAGGGCTATATATAGCTAAATTAAGGCGGCTCTCGAATTAGAGTACTCCGAATCGACGATTCGCTATCGCCTATAGGAGAGTAGCTATTATCGCCTTGTCGCTCGTTACGCGCTATAGTTAGACGAGGAGAATATAGACCTACGTTCTTAGTTCGGTAAGTAGTGCCTAGCTTAGATGCCGAAACTATTTATCTTTAGCAATGCCGTAGCCTTCGGCCGTAGAGGATTAAAGTAGCAGAGAGTAACTCGTCGTCTAGAGGAGGCCTTTAACCCTAACTGTCTTAAACTACTATTTAGAGATATAGAGAATACGTACTATTGCTATAGCTTTATTTATAGCAATCGCAAGTTAAAGCCAATCTATTAGAACCGCGCGGAACTAGGCACTATAATATAGGCTAGCCTTGTTAAGTATATACTACTAGAGCTTATCCGCTTTTAGCAGGAGTGTACCCTCTACGCTCTTAATAAAGCCGACGAAGATAACGACGCTTTTAAGCCTATACTCTACTTAATACCTACTGAAGCTCTTTCTAATACTGCCTTCTATAAGAAGATTAAAGAGCGAATCGATATAGACGGCTATAACCCTGCTATTATCGCTCTCGAGAAGATGCCTGTTCTTGTGCT
>AWYF02001223.1:0-145553 GCA_000504405.2 Mycosphaerella sp. Ston1 | reverse complement strand
CGTCTCTAATACCTAGCCGCCCTTATAGGAAGATAAAGGAAGCTAGTTAGTCGTACGCGTCTATACCTGTACCTTAATTATACTACCTCTTTACTAATAATGCCCTCCTCTTATAATAGCGGCCTATTATAGACTCGAGGGGAGTAGAGGGAAGTCGTTATAGCGCGTTATAGGTAGATAGTAGGTAGGTTATCGACTCGTAGAGGTAGAGGGTAGAATCCTAAACGAAATAGTAGGAAGCCTGTTTTCGCGCGATACTATATATATACCGGACGCGAGTATACTATAGAAACGAGAATGCAATTAGGTAAATATACTCGTTCGGCGCTATAAGTTGAATTAACTATAGGTATCTTACAATATATTAGTAATATATACGATAAAGACAGAAAAGCGGTATACTAAAATCCTGAACGAGCTATACTAAAACGATCCCTAAAAGCCCTTAGACGCTCGTACTACTCGCTTTTTTAGGGGCCGGCGTATAATTAGCTAAGGAAGTTAGAGGAAGCTAGAGGAAGCTAGAGGAAGTTAATCGCGTAGGATCGACGAGGGTAGTCCGGCCGAAGGTCGGTCGAGTAGTACGAGCTGTCTGAGTCCCAACTGAGATAAAACTCACGCGCTCTTTCACGACAAACCCTCCACAGCCCAGAATGTCCGACTCCGACCTTGAGGCAATCCGGCAGGCCCGCCTGCAACAACTCCAATCCCAACAGTCATCCGCGCCCAGCGGCGGAGGAGGAAACGCATCACAAGAAGACCAACAAAAGTACCCCTCCCTCTTCTCCCAATCTCATTCTAGAACTCAACTAACCCGATCCTTTGCTCTCTGCTTCTAGAGCCGCGGCCGCCGAACAAAAAGCCTCGATCCTCAGCCAAATCCTCGAACCCTTCGCGGCAGACCGATTAGGACGGATTCGAATGGTGAATGCGCAACGAGCAGAGGATGTGGAGAACCGATTGATCATGCTTGCGCGGAGTGGACAATTGAGACAGAGGGTTACGGAGGAGCAATTGAAAGACATTCTGGGCGCGGTGGCTAAGCAGACGGAGGAGAGAGGCGGAGATGCTGGTGTGGGGAAGGTGGTGGTGCAGAGACGAAAGGGAGGGTGGGATGATGATGATTTGGATGATTTGTTGGGAGAGGATTGAGATGGCTGGGCTGAAGGAGAAGAGACGGCGCTGCTGACTGAAAAGAGGCATGTGGATCATGAGATTGAGCGTCGCGAAAATTGCACGAGGCACGATGGCAAGGTTCAAAGCAGCACTGATGAGCCCTGAGACGATGTCCTTCCAGCCAGCCAGCCTATAGAATTAGGCAAGGAGATACGAAGGACCGAAGCACGATTCCTGCGCGACCGGATAGGTACTATGGCGATCAGCGTCCACGAAAGCCCTTTATACTACTGATGGAGCCACGCTTCCAACGCCTCCGCAATCTGCAGCCACCTGACCTTCAACCAAAATACTGCTCCTGCCTCGCTATTACCCCCGACGACCTCTTTGTCCAGCTTCTCAAGTTCCACGAGCTTCTTTTTTGCTTGGCTACGGTACCCTTTCAGCTTCGACCTCAACCACGCCGCCACTTCCGCAGAATGATCAGAGGTCATGTCCTCCCCGTTCAGCATGAAATATTCCCATTCATTCGCAGTGAGTATCTCAGCTCGGATCGCGACTTGGGTTTTGAAACATAGTTCCGCCTGCTGGCGCTGTGAGGAGGCCGGTAAAAGGGCGTAGGATCCTAGCATTCCAACATCTTGTAGTTGAGATTTTGTATTGGCGCTCAAAGCTGGGAGAAGGATGTGATCGAGACGGATGTCATCATCTGATGGCTCGCTGGAGTTTGAGGAAAGGCAGAAGCCGTAATGGACTAGTAACTTGTCGTTCGGGTGTGATCCATATGTTGCAAGGATTTCGGTATTCGGTTCTGGCGCAGCACGGAGTCAGTAACACACAATAACGCGCGCGATGGGCAGTAGAGTTGTTTCTCACCTATGCAAGGTAGTAATGGAAGCCCGAAGGCAAACCTGATGCGAACTCCAAAAAGCGATGATGCAAAGATGAGGTGTGATAGGAAAGAGGATGGACGAATACATACCATAGTCCCTATCCGCGACGACCTCATACCCCTTCGGCGTCTGACTAACCTTCACACCCGTCCCCGTGGGCCCGTGGTTCATGTAATCGACAAAAGGACACAAGACCATAAAGCCTGGTTTGAGTCCGGGTGGTTTGAAATGGAAACTTCGACTATTCACAATCGCCCAATAGTACTTGAAGTCTTCCTCTTTCCAATTTTGGTCATCATGGTTCAAAATCAGCATATACGTGAGATCTTTCTCGTAGTCCTCACGCATCCTCTCCAAAGGCTGTTTAACAGACTCGGGCAGGTGATTGCATAATTCAGGGGACCAGAACAGAGGCATACTAGACTCGAAGTCTGAAAGGGCTGGCCATGTTTTCTTCCAGATGTGGTATGGTGAAGAAGGGGAGACGCCTTCGGACATGATGCTTGTTGCTAAGTGTGCTTGAGGGGAGGGCGAAGGCGAAGTGGAAGGCTTCTTCGTTTGGTATTTGACGGGTTTGGGCTTGAATATGGCCTTTTCTGGGACAGCGATGATTTGATCCCCTTTTCTAATCTTGGAGGTTGTGAGGAGGCCAACACCTCGACCGGGGATCACTGCGGGTTTTACGGAGGTGATCTGGACGCCCCGAGCTTGGGACCATTGGGTGAAGAGGGAGTGCTTGTCTTCTTCGGCTTGGCTGGGAGGTGGTTCTTGTGTTGCTGAGGTCCGGCGGCGCTTTTTGGCAGGAGGCATCGTAGTTGATAAGGCCACTGGTGTCAGTACAGGTACTCCGTATCAGAGTGGAATGTCTTATTGATCTTGATGTTTCGGTACTGTGAGTTTTCTTTGACACATTGTCAATTCCATCGATACTGTTGAGTGCGGTAGCTGAAGTCTACGGGTAATTCTCGGCCAAGACGAGGACGACAACCAGAATATACTTTCATCTTCAAGATTTCCACGACAACAACTATCACCCACGCACCCCCGCCCCCACCGCCAGCGTGATGGAGTCGATACAGCCTCAAATTGAGGACCTCATCGCTAACATCGATGAACTCGAAAGCGCCCTCCTTCCAATCGTCAAAACCGCTCTCAGCTCCACCACGTCCAAACTTCCTCTCCTCGATAAGGCGAAACTCTACGTCCTCGCCACATATGCAATCGAGTCCATCCTTTTCTCCTACCTTCGCCTGCATGGCGTTGACGCCAAAACTCATCCAGTCTTTCAGGAGCTCACGCGCGTCAAGGAGTACTTCAACAAGATCAAGGCTGCCGAGACGGCAGGCGTAGGGAGCAAAAACAAGCTTGACAAGGGTGCTGCGGGAAGATTCATCAAGCATGGTTTGAGTGGGAATGATAAGTATGATGCCGAGAGAAAGGAGAGGCAGGAGAGAGAGAAGGCGGGCGCGAAGCGGAAGTTGGAGAGTATGAGTACAGGCACGCACACAAGGTTTGATGGCGCCGCTAAGAGAATCAAGGCGGCGGAGGAGGGAGAAACGATTGGCATTGTAAAGGCCAGTGAGGTGGATGATGAGAGTCCGCAGAAGGAAAGCACACCGAAGACCAAGAAGCCAAAGAAGGCGAAGCGGAAGTCGAATCAAGGTAAGTCTACTGGTTGTGCGCCGTCTGGCGAGGTTGACCATTGGCAAAAGGTTGAGGCGCTACTCACTGCTACTACCGCGGAACAAGAGGGGCGCGCAAAGACCATCTGGACGCACGAAGAAAGGCAGGCGTTGCTCGATCAGTCTCATGACTTCACCAAGTACACTCCCGAGGACATCGAAAAGGTAGCGCGGTCTAGAATCGCGAGCGATGCGGTTTTTGGGAGTGGAGGTCAGTTGATGATCACGAGCCCTATGGTACCTTCTGAACCACAAAAAGGAGCAACGAACAGCGAAGTCATCCCACGTCGCTTCCAACTGGTCGACAAAGATGATGAGGTGGAGGGACCACAGTTATTCCCCACTACGGTAGCTCCTATGCCACATCATCAAACGACTGACTACCGCCGTAACATCGACGGCACTGGCAGCTTTGGCAAGCCTTCCGAGATCCCGTCTTCCTTGCGCTCCACCGATCCACCTATTCCATGCCGCGGAGAGTATCTAGTCACAAAAGCAAAGCAGACGGACTCCACCGAGCTCGCTCGTCGAAGGCGTCTGCGCCCTGATGAAAAGTTTGCGCTGTTCATGGACATTGGACAAGACTTGACAGAGTTGAACAGACTACCTGTCGGAATTCTCGCGCCATCCGAACTATGGAAAACGCGTGAAGCTCTGGCAAAGCAGCTGAAAATCTTGCAGCCTACACCTACGCAAATTTCTGAGGCGATCAAAACAGGCACTATTGTCGTCGTGGGATCGGGCCCGAGAGCTGTCCTTGGCGCTAGACCCGACAAGAAGGCGACAGACCAGTCGGGCGGTCCTTCACAATTGTGAGGGCCGAGGTCGGCGACCACGCTGCTGGTCATGTCATACATGCTCGGACGTCTAGGAAGCTACTTGCCTTGCCAGAGGCTCTGGTGCAAGAGGTAGATGATAGTCCGCAGCACGTGATGCGGGATGTACACGGCCGGATATACTTCAGTCTTTCCAGCTTGATCCTCCGGTTCGATATGTGTCGTTCATCTCGGCGCTGGGACGAGGAGACGCGAAGACCAAGAGATCAGAGCCTCCAGTGTAAGTATCGAGCTTCTCACACATTGCCTACCCTGGCTTGCTCTCTACTACTCACGGAGCTTACGCATGCCATTGGTCTACCGAAATGGTACACAGAACCGCATCTATAGAAGCTGTCCAATGGCCCCTGTCTGCAGTCAAGATGTCTCACATTCCCGGTAAATTGAACGTTTAAGGCATTGAATTGCCGCATTGTCGTTGGCGGGCTGTGAGGTGCTGCAGCCATATCATTGAAGGGTAAGCCGCAGATTTTGATCCGCTCGGACCGCAGTTCGTATTCGGTATCATAGGCATGATAAGCCGTTCCGGTGGGCGGTCCGGCGCAGGGTACGTATCTGCAGCCTTGATCAACAATTCAGATGTTCTTCGAAGCAGTGCCCTGCGCACCTTAAGGATTGGCCTTGGCGAAAATGTCAAAATTGAGAGTGCAGCAATACCAGGATTGACATTCATCGTTACAGGAATACCGCCAGCCCTGCCAGACCCACGCCCGCCATCACAGCAGTCCTCAGTCCACTAGACCGCCAATCGCCGCCACCACCACTCGCTACTGCAATCGTGCAATTACTATGCCCAACCAGCTCAGGATCCGTCATGGCTATCCCAAAGCTCTGTATAGAGAATGGCAAAGTAGTACACTCCCCCTGCGACGAGATGCAATTCCACTCCCGAGCATCCTGATCATTCTTCTCATGACAATTCGGCCCACTAAACGCTTCAAACTCCAACCTTCCACCAACCCGCTGTGCACTGCTATTATTCCCCCCTTCATCCCACAAAGCCAAAGGATTTTCCACTTGCGTGTAAAACACTTGACTGTAGTTCACATTGGTCCGGAAATCGTGCGCGGTAATCGTATAATTCACTCCACAATCTGCACCTCGGTCGCATTTTTCGCCTTGCACGGTATAATTCGAATCTGGATCGCTGAATGTGTTGCCGAGATTGAAGCACGTGTGGCTGAGAGGGATGGTTCGAATTGCGATGGAAAGAATATTTGCTGAACCTTCTTCTTCGGATTCTTCTGATTCTCCGTCTCGGTCTCCTCCTCTGCAACCTGATGCGGTGTTGGGGGCGGAGAAGGTTATGTTCATGAGAGCTGCTGAGACGTCGGTGCGGGATTGATCGGTGGACATTTCGTTTTCGAAGGAATTACTTTGCTGCGCGCTGGCTGCCGCTTGATATGTCTGGAGGGCCAGAGCTGCTATGTAGTGGATGTGCATGGCGAGAGAGGTGGATGATTAATGGGTTGCGTGCTGGTGCTGGTGCTGGTGCGGTTGTGGTTGTGGTTGGTTTTGCTGTTATTATCCCATTCTTAAGGTAAGCATCCTGCAGACGAGGAGGAAAAAGAGGTGATGTGGCGCGACTCTGGTGTCGAGAGGAGGAAGGTATTGCTATAGTAGGAACACTATCTTCGGCAAATAGCGGCGGCCACTGTAGGCAATCTTATAAGCTTCACTTCCCTGCAAAACATGGACAAGGTCTAGGTAACATGGGCTCTTGGCGTGATGTTGGTATTGTCACACTGGTGGGTGGCAGTGACGTGCTCTTTTTTGCGGTTCGAGTGGCATGCTGCGAATGCATCAGAGCCGACGTATAATATAGACTCTGAGGTGAGTGAGGTTCCAGCGCAAGCCAGTATGATCTATAATTGCCAGACTATATTTATGTAGCTACAAAAGCTTGGGTTCGTGTAGTCCATGCTCAAGATGCTCCCGGACATTAGCATAGACCGGATATACCATGCTAACCCAGCTGTCCGGAGGGGTTGTTTCCGACATCTGGAGCTGCATCTATCTTTAATGGTACGAAACCGAAAGCAGATATCGAGCGACATGTTGTAGGGCCTGGCATGCTACGACGGCATTTGAGCAAGCAGTCACGACCGTGAGTTCTAGAAAGGTGAATAGATAGGCCGTCTCGTGCAGTGTATCCGGAGCGGGCCACTTCGTACGGAACTTGGGATCGGAGTATCTGGGACTCAGAGCCTCGCGCGGCTCTGTTCTCCCAGTGATGCCAGTCAGGCGACATTCTTTAATTCTTGACCCGCCATGAATCGTCGCAGATTCTCAGCAATCAGGCCTTCACTACCCTGTGGTCGTCCACCTGCTGCATGAGGACTGATAATCGTGTTGGGAGTCTTCCACAGCCTCGATTCCTGCTGCAAGGGCTCTTTCACAAACACGTCTAGAGCCGCGCCACCAATCTGCCCGGACTCCAGAGCATCGGCAAGAGCCTCCTCGTCGATACTGGTACCACGACCGACGTTCACTACCCAGGCGTGATTTGGCAGCAAAGCTAAGCGTTCCTTGTTCAACACGTTCATGGTACTGTCGCTTCCCGGCAGGATCATGACTAAAGCATCAGTCTTTCGTAGTTGCTCGTCAAGTTGTGTCTCATCGATGACCTGCACCCCATTTCTGATGCCGGCGGAGCGAGCTACACCAGTGACAGTAGAGCCCAAGCTGACCAGATGTGGCGTCAAAGTCTTGGCGATGTTTCCGAATCCCCAGATGAGCACATTCGCGCCTCGCAAGCTTGTGAACTTTCCCTTGGGTCGGTCCGGTTGGGGGCCTCCCAGGTGCTGGGGCCATTTACCTTGTGCTTGGAAGTCACGCATTTCGAAGAAGCGTCGTGCGGCATTCAGTAGCAGAGCCAGTGTATGCTCGGCTACGGTATAGTCGTGGAGGCTGGAACCTGTGGTCACAGTGATGGACTTGGAGAAGCCAGCGTTGAAGACGTCATTTGGCCCAGCAGCGAGCGATTGGATCCACTTGATATTTTTCATGCGCGATGCTGCATCTTTGAGATTGTCAGGAGTGTTTGTCCAGGTGATGAGGATTTCCGCATCAATGAGATCCTCGGGAATTGGTTCCTTGACATTGTAGGCGTGGTATGTGGTAGCGAACCCCTTGAAAGAGTCAACATCAAGCTCGAGTGACGTTGGATAGAGGAGCTTCATCTTGGTTGGAAGTGGTAGAGTGTAATGGTGGTGGTCGTGGTGGTGAGTGTTGGAAAAGAAAGTGAAGTGAAGTGAAGTGTACGAAACGGAGTGTACTTTGTGCAGTGTCGGCATTTGATGGAACTCGGCAGCATCGGCATTCGTCGGTGGGGGTGGGGTTAGGTTCTACAAGTTACGACTTACCTCCTGTCCTCCAGGGACGGAAGCTTGCACGGGACACTACAATGTGATATGTACCTTGCCGTTCACACCCAGTGAGAGCATCGAAGTATCATCACTCTCTCAATAGGACCTCACCAGACCAACAGCATGGCGAACCTCGTAGAATTAGACTCCGTCGAGATCCTCGTGGTCATTGATAACGAATTGGACCCCATTAGTGCCTCGCCCAATCCAGGAGTAATTCAAAGCGGTAATCTCAGAGACATTGCCTTCCGTGAAGAGCCCCAGCAGCCAGATGCAGACAGCGAACCATTTCGAGAAGCCAAGATGGAGAACATCTGCTGCTCCGCGCACGGTCTCTCACTCCTGATCACTGGCATTCGAGGCGATCAGAAGCATACCATGTTATTCGACACTGGGCCAGAAGAGCGAGCATTCGAACTCAATGCAACTCGCCTCCGAGCTGACGTGGGATCTATCCAGAGGATCCAGCTGTCTCACTGGCACCGCGATCACTCGGGAGGTATGCTCAGGGTATTGAGCATGATCGATGAGGCTCGAAAGAAGTCTAGCAGCAGTCAGAGCCACTCTCCTGTTGTGGTTGACTTGCATCCTGATCGACCCTTTATAAGAGGAGTGAAGGCTCCATCTGTGGGTATGACAATCGCACTGGGCAAAGATCCGACGTTTGAAGAAATCGAGGCTGCAGGTGGGAAGGTTGTCAAGAGCGATCGGGCTCATGCTGTGCTAAATGATATGTTTCTCATCTCGGGAGAGATCCCACGAGTGACTCCATACGAGAAAGGTCTCAAGTATGGGGTGAGACTGCAGGATAAACAGTGGATCGAGGACACGCTCATGAAAGATGAGAGACTGTTGATGTGTAAAGTCAAAGGTACTGCTTGAGAGGTGTAATCATTATGAAACTTCTACTGGCTGACTCTTTGCAGGAAAGGGAATCGTGGTCTTCACAGGCTGCAGCCATGCTGGCGTGGTGAACGCTTCCCGACACGCATTCGAACTCGGAGGTGGCACGCCTCTATATGCTGTGATGGGCGGCTATCACCTCGCAGATGCAGACCCTGCTCATATTCAGAGTACTGCAGCGGATCTGAAAGCACTGGATGCCCAAGTCTTGCTCACGGGTCACTGTACTGGCTGGCGTGCAAAGTTCGAGATTCAAAATCAGATGCCGGGACGCTTGGTCCCATCGTTCGTTGGCTCAAAGTTCGTGATATGAGACTATTTGACACGGTCTTACCAAGAGAAGCCAGGGTAGTGCTCTGTGGTGCATGAAGCTATGTGCAAACACTTCGGTGCGGTTCTACAGAACGGGAGCATCCGAGTAAGAGAGAGACACCACCCTTGAAGCCACGCCTCGAGTCAACACTCATCGGCGCCCCAACCAGCATCCTCTCGCCCGTTCGCTTACATCCATACACTCACGATACCTTGCAAAAAGCTAACAGCAGCATTGACTCCGCCACGGCCCACCTACACTTGCAGCACACTAATCTCAGACCGTCTCCTCGCTGGGTCTGCACTAACAAAATCAATCGCATCTTCATCCATAACAAGACTCCAAATCAGATCCGCATAGCATTCCAACCAAGCGCCCTTACTTATCGTACCAAATCTTTCAAAAACCTCATAACGATCATCAGGATCTTCTACGGTCACTGTTTAACGCTGTTGTACAGTACATGATATACCCCTGTCTCGTCTCGTCTCGTCTCTCCTCGGGCTTGGCGCTCGCAACTTCATTGGCGGAAGCCGTAGAAGTAGGGATACGGTATGGTATATAAGGTATAGTACAAATGGACGGTCTTTCCTCTCTCTCTAGCGTTTGCTTGATCAAAAGCTAATGGATGAGAAATTGGAAGCTTCTGGGTATTTCCATTATTGACGACGAGATATAGGCTTTCAAATGTCACTCGTACAGGTGTTAAAAATACCGGCACGTTCGGCGACAGCTGTCTCATGCACGAAAGGAGGAGCTGAAGGTATTCATGTGATGCATTACTGCTGGCCTTGAGCAATGGCTTCAGCAGTTGGGCAAAGATTGTGATGTCAAGAAGAGTGAATTATACACTAGGTTGAGATACTGACTTGTCCGCTACCTTATTCTACTCAAACCGCGACGCACACCACTTCGATCCCTTCTACCACTAACGCGACATGATGATTCTTTGTCTGCAAAGCAGCCTCTCCGTTCTGAATTCTCTCCGATTCAAATCTCATCGAGAGACTCCGAAAGTATACCCCATCCTACTCTCGGCTCGGCCACTCTACTCTTTCTTGGTGTGCTGCAATCATTGTGCTGGGGCACGCCTTGGAGCCATATATCCCATTGCCTAGCTTTCTGGGAATGCAACAGAGGAAATCTGCACTTCGGCCTCGGTTCGACGTCCTCGGATTACTGCCCTGATACCTGGATGCGACTTCCGCGCCACGTGCTGATTTAGACGCGCTCAACGACTTTATCTTCTTGAGCACCACTCCTGACCCGTTCAGGTTCCATTGACGAAGACGTTCAGCGGCAGACTGGCGACCACGGCATAGTTCGGCATATCCACCACCTCGGCGAGCTTCATGTCGGCAGCGACGCTACAGAGCATGTATGCATCAACTCTCGACATGCCCTTCTCAGCCTGCAAATATCCCAGCATCGCACGGACGGCCTTTTTTGTGGCTTCGATCAAGTTCGAGTCGACGCCCATCGTGTTGTATGTCCCGCAATCCGGTAGGATGTCTTCTTTCTTGGGCGGACACGAGAAGTGAGGTGATTGCACCCACGGCTGCTTCTTCTTCACGGTCAAGCGCAACGTCGCCTGGACTGGAGTCTCGATGGCCACACCGCAGACCTCGCCGTCACCCTGTGCTGCATGTCCATCTCCACAGCTGAAAAGCGCACCTTGAGCGCGGACTGGTAGCAGTAGCTTTGTTCCCTTGGTGATGTGGCGGCAGTCGATATTACCACCAGTATCCGTTGGTGGAATCGTAGAGAACGAGCCTTCTTCGCCTGGTGCTATTCCCATTGTGCCCATGAAAGGCTGCCTCGGAATTCGGATCTCATCATTAAACCACGCCACTCTGTCTTCGGCAGGCAACTTCCAGATCTTGAGATGTGGCTCGGTGAACTCATCTGCCAGTAGGCCAAAGTCTGGAATGATCGCTGTCCACCCCCAGTTGGCCGTGTGCAGATCAATCACTTCGACTTCGAGGGCGTCACCTGGCTCTGCGCCGTGCACATACACTGGTCCGAACACTGGATCCGCATTCGACGTATCGAACACAGTCAAATCGTGGACCGTAGACTCTGCTGTTATCTGGCCGTTCCCCCCATCGACGCAATCGAACGTCACAACGTCGCCAGAGTACACGGAGAGCTTCGGCGGTTCGTCCTTGTTCCATGTGAGATGGCTTTGGCCTCGATGGATATGATGGCACTGATGCGAGTCCTTCCTCATGGCGGCGGGCATATCGCAACGCTGGACTGTCCCAACAAGTCAGTGGGTAACGCGAACTCGAGCCTCACCGTGAGACCACGATCAACAAGTGGCTCTCCCACTTATAACAGGTAACCTTTCGGCAGCGAGTGAAGTCAGTCTCATGTGATCGGCGAGCAAAGGCAAAGGCAACGAGGCCGCAGGCGGCGCTAGATCAAATGGATCGGGTAATTGTATACCACAAGTGGAAGGTAGTGCGAGGCAAGCCATCGCACTGCGTGTTGCGCTGCAGTAGTAGAGCAGCAGTATGTAGCCACCTATCAAGCACATCGCCACCTCTCAACATTGGGACCTTCCTGCTTCTGACACGGGGCGATGAAGAGCATCCAGAAGTGACACGTCCAAGGTGTATTCGCATCGCTTCGCCCGATGCTTTCGGACCACTGAACCTAAGCTGGATCAGGAAGCTCCTCAGTGTGGCTGCCGACTTCGGCATGGATCAGCTTTCATTGTCTTGGGATCTCTTGGGAGGCTCGTGAGTGTCGCCTTGGCTCTCTGTTCTGGTCTGCCTGTATAACCTCCCCTGTGCTGGCACGTGGCAGCGATCGAGATCTCGTTTGGAGGTGGATACATGTACTTTGACGTCGTACATGTAGACCATGACATGCCGTTGCAGCGTGATGATTTCAATAGTTTCGATGGTGACGACGACGACGATATCAATGACGATAGGAACAATGACGATACTAACAACGATAACGACGAATAGTGAAAGTGCCTATAAATCAGCACATCCGAAACAGGCGACACGCCACTGTGTCCGTATAAAGTCATTATACCTCTATTAAACTAGTAATCTACCTTACACAACCCGAGAATCCGGTCAAACTTATACACGTGCAGCAGCACACAACTACATAGTTCCAGTTCTGATTCTAGTCCTGTATGTCTCGACGATAGATAGATGGCTCTGCGGGTGGTTCACTTATTACTACCTTAAGGTAGTCTCGTAGAGTTTTGGGACGGAGCTTATGCATAGTCGAGATTCTCTTGCGAGGACATTCGAACAGAATCGCTTGAAGAAGAATACCTAAGATAAGTTCTTCTTCAGTACATTCGTAAGCCTAAGTCTACTTTGCTCTTCAAATCTCTCATTCATCATCATCGTCAATCATCACCATCATAAAAAGATAGGTAGTCATCACCTCCAAAACAACAACAACAACAACCCCAACTCCATAACAAAAACATCCATCACCGTCCAGCACACCCACAAAGAAACATTCTCCAAAAACCCCCTCCTCTCCTAACCTCCGGCTCATCACAAATCTCTCTCACCCCGAACCTCGATTCCCGATCCGTCCACCTCCTCCGCGGCGACTTTGCCCACGCCCACTTCCTACTCAACGGCATAGATTCATCGTCGTCGGCACGGTCATCATCATCGTCGTCGTCATCGTCGAAGAAACAGGCAGGATATTGTGTACTGTCACGTCGGAGGAGCGATCCGAATGAAGTCCGAGGTTTGGGGGTGGGGGCGTGAGAGGGAGATGTGATGATGCAGGGAGTAGTAACAGTAGTAGTGGTGGTGGTTTCATCGGACCAACGGCTTTTGTTCCCGCTTGTAGATGAAGCTGGTGATGGCGAAGATGATGATGGTGAAGCTGGTGAGGTTGTCGTCGAGGGAGAGGTTGTTTGTGGGCTACAAGAGCTGCCGGATTGAGAGATGGTGGCTCGGGAACTCAGAGAGAGGATTCTCAAGGGGACGATGGGTTGACGTTGTTTGCCTAGTCGTGCTTGGAAGGAGCCGATGCTGTCGTTACGGGTCCGGAGGGAAGATGAAATGCTTTCCTTTCTGGGGCGGTAGGTAGTTTCTGGAGGTGAAGCTACAGCTACAGTGCTACTACATGCGATGGCTGTGGGCGTTCGAGGTGGCAAGTTGGAAGGTTCTACGAGAGTGATTTGGGGCTGTCGGGGGGGAGGCGTGATTTCGTGAATGACAGGGAAGAGGGTATAGCCTCTGTTGAGAGTCGCTGAGGGCCGTGGCTGTGACGGTGGCGATACGGGGATCTTGGGACGGCCCGATTGCGTGTTGGTCGATGCTCTGGGTCTTGATAAGACGGACTCGGAGTTGATTGCCACATTCGTGGAGGGAGTCGGTGTTGCTGGCAAGCCAAAGTCGAAACGCTCGATAGCAGGATCGAGCTTTGGCGTTCGAGGTGGTAATTCGGGACTTTGGACGATAGGCGAAGGCTCTCGCATGTAGTAGTCCAGAATGCCGAGCGAGATTTCCGACTGTCGTGTCGACGGTACATGTACTTGTCTGCTCGGCGAGGCTTCACGGGTGCGACTACCCTTCTTGGAAACATTGCGCGGCCATGCCGATATTGATGCGACGTCTACTATCTGCGGATCTTGGATTTGCTCTTGAGACTCAGAACTCTCCTTACGCTGCTGAATGAGAACTTTGCTCGTTGGGTCATCTCCAGGCTGCTTCGATGGGATGTTCAATGGCTTTGGTCGCAACGCTCGTCCGTTGCTCTTCGGAAGTCTGACGCACTCGTCTCTAGGCTCGAGTGGCGAGAGTCGCGTTGTAATCTTGTGAGGCACAGGACTCCAGTCTGCCGGATATTGTCGTCTCGTAGCCATCGTGAAATCAGTTTATCCTGGTAAAGCGACAGCAGTCTAAGCAAATCTAAGAGAACTGAACTTACGACAATGCCTTCGCAGCGATCTACATTCTCATATACGAGCCTGGGGCCCGCCATTGAGGACGTGAGGGTGGAATGTACAACTCCTGTCAACAAGAAGCCAGGAGTACCGAGCAGCAGGCGAGGCTCTGACGTTGAAAATCGAAAACAGCCAGTGCTGGTCGATGAGGTGCATGACAGTCCGCTATGAGCTCGTGCCCTGAGTGGTCCAAGTACCATGGAGAGAGAGCTCCTAGCCAATCAGTTGGTAGCAAGATGCTGCACGATTTCAGTGGGTCGGGTCCCGCAAGGGATGCATTGCTGAGCAGCTGAAGACATGAAGAAAGTGTAAACAAGAGCTTTCGGACCTCGGTTGCGCATTATCAGACTGTGATGATGATAATGTGCAACTGCCAATGTCAATTTTCGCGTCGACGGAAAAGCATCATTGGAGTGAAGTAAAAGGGAAGAAGGGTGGCCAGTAGACGAGCGCAAGGTCAATAGCCCCTCCCCCTGCAAGAAGTCTTCACAATTCCATGTCAGGGACCAGTGGGGTCTCTTCGCTATAGGTGACTTCTCCTTTGTTATAGGCAGAACCTTTCGGGAGCAGCTTACCCTTGGTCCGCTCGTGGCGCGGGAGAATGAGCCTTTCTTCCCTTCTGTGTTACAGTACCTGCGGGTAGTAGTAGCGGCATATCCCTGGTTGTGGCCCAGGTCTTGGCAAGATGCTGAGGGAGGTATTCAGATGGATGGAGAAGAAAAAAAAGGAAGTAAAAGAATTGAGGTCAAGGTGTCTGCTTCTGTCTGTGTGCCTGAGGCAGTGAGCCGACAACGAGATCATCATATTATTATTATTAATCTCATAAGTTCTCATCAAACGCCACCTGCAAGTCTAACATCTGCCCACCCTGTGTCCCCGTAAACAGCTCACTGCCATCAAAGGTCGACTCATCCTCACCAACAATCGGCTCAAGCCCTGCCTCTTTCGTCGGTGTTTTGAACGGCTTTAATGAAGCACGATTCCCACTTGTGCCCGAGAGTGGCTGCCGACCTGTACTCTGCCTGATACCAGTACTAGCTTTCGAGGGTCTTCCACTTCCAATGCTAGGCCGAGCCTTTGCAGTCGTCGTCAATGGAGCAGCGAATGACAAGGACTTTCTTGGTTTCTGCCTCTTAGGCGTAGGACCATTCTTGCCTTCTTGAGATTCGGCGTTCGATATGAAAGACTGCTCCATATTCGATGCCGAGATGTCCATGTCTTCTATGGAAGCAAACGGCGAGCGAGGCAGGTCTTCTGTTTGAGTTTGCATTTGCGATGCGAAAGAATCTCGCAAGCGATGGGGCAGACTCGCATGGACTTGGCTTTTGTTGAGGCCCATAGCAGCCATGAGATTAGCACGCATAGATTCTGCTTCGGCAATTTGTTCATCCTTCTCGTGACACTTGCGTTGATAGCGCTCGACTTTCTTTTTGAAATCTGCAATCTTTGCATCGCGGCTCTCGATATGCTCCGTCTTTGATTGAGTGATCTCGCGAAGTTCCTGTTGTGCATCTGCCAATTTGTGCTGGAGATGGGCGTTATGCTCCTTGTGTTGTTCGGCGAGCTCGGCATACTCTTGCTGCTGTCGCTCGATAGTCGCTCGCAGGTGTTCAGTCTCACGAGCTAGCTTCAATTTGACCTCATCACGTTCAGCTTGGCAATTCTGTAGTTCATCTTTCACCTCTCTAAGCTGACGAAGCTTTTCTGCATCATCACTGCTAGCTGTATGAAGATCTTCCTCTAGAGTCGCGTTCGCAGTCTTGAGATGATCATTCTCCATCTCATATCGGCCAAGTTTACGCTCCAGCTCGCTGGCGCGCGTCTCGTTGATCGATATGCGCTCGCGTAGCTGTTCACGCTCCACTTCTGCTTCTTCCAGGCGATCCTCGTAGCTCGACAACCTTGTAGCCTGGCCTTCGTACTTAGCCTTCCACTGGGCAGTCTCATCTTCGGCATCCTCAAGCGCCTCTTGCTTTTGTGCGATTCGCGCCGCCGCATCAAGCTCAGCTATATGCTTAGCACTCTTAATGTCAGCTAGCTGTTTCTGAGCGTCCGATTGTGCTTGGCGTAATGTCTCTTCCAGCGCAGTAATGCGCTCGAGCAGTCTCGCGTTCTGATCTTCGACATCCTCAAGCTCGTCAGCTTGACGACTCTCCTTCTCTTCTAGCGACTGGATCCGCACTGTTGCCTCCACATACTTGGACTCGATCTCTTCAAACGCCCGGCTCAAGGCGGAGTTCTGTTCTTCCACTGCCCGGCATTTCTCTTGCTCGTCGCGCAAAGGCTTCTCCACACTCTCACAACGTGCTTCCAGATCTGCACAAGCTTTCGCAAACAATCTGGTCACCGCATCCTGTTCAACTTGAGCACGGGCTTTGAAATGTGTATGTAGCGCCTCTCGCCAATCCATGTGCTCGTTCGCAGCGTCCGTCAGTTCGAAATCCGCGATTGCGACTACCTCCCTCCAGTCCTGGCGCCCATGAGCACATTCGAGATCACCGCGAGCAGAGAGGGCGTGTAGGTCGAGTAGGACCGTCATGGCGTACGATCCGAGAGAAGAGCTCTGGGAAGCTCGTAACAATAGGTTACTGATCTGATGTACAAGTCTCGATCTGCTCCTCTGCAGCGCCTTGTAACACCAGCCACTAGATGCAGGTCCCGGGTTGAGCGCCTTCTGTTCCTCAAGAATCGCTTGAAGTTGCTGGAGCTTGCGGGTAAATCTTTCATCAATCAGCATTTCTCGTATCTGGTGTCCAGTGATCTTATGAGAGCCGACAACGGCCTGCGCATCGGAGATAACGCGAGTTACGGCATCAGCACCTGTTGCCAATTCTACTGAATCCATCCGAATTGCGTACTCCACGGCGTTTTCCAGCAGGATGTTAATGGGAGCTCGGGAGAGAACACCACAGAACAGATCACTGTCGTCTACATGTGGGCATAGGTTGTGCACTGTCTGTATCTGGTTCGCCTCCAAGAAGGTCACCTCGAGGCTCTCCAATACGGGATGTGGCAGCGTATCGAGATCGCACAGCTTTCCGATAAAGCGAAGAGCGAGCGTCTTGGTTTTGTCCTCCACATCTTCCGCGCAGAGTCGTTCTTGCAATTTGCGAATCATGCCTGGGTTTGCTGTAGCCCAGATTTTCCTGATGTCCGCGGGTATGGCTGCAATGATCTCATTCGCAAGAGCTAGAGATTTGACCTTTGCGAACAGACAGTCTGTTGGGCTTGCTTTTGAAGCTAGGTATGCTGACAGTACAAGAAGCTGTATGCTTTTTTGTGCCTTGCTTCCAGTGAAGAACTGCTGCATAGCTTCCGACTTCCATTTCGTAGAAGCAGGTGTACTAGCCAAAAAGTCCTGAGTGTCGTATGAGCTCGCGGTCAGTCTGAACCCGGTATCCGCAGACTTGCAGACCAAGTTCATAATCGCCAAACAATACAAACTCAGACAGCCATCTGGCGTACTTCCGCTGTTCTTCAAAATTTCCAGCAGCTGGTCCTCAAATCGTGTCATGGTTTCGCTGCTCAGCACACCAAGTAGCATTCCCCCAGTTCCAGAGAGCATGATATACACAGGCTGTATAGTCGTCGGCGATGGCCTCCTCGCAGCATCATCCACAAGCTGTATAAACAGCGTCTGGGCCTCCGCCGGAAGAGCAACCGTATCCGGCAACGGCAGCGAAAGCAACGCCACGCTCGCTCTCATATACTTCAATCTTGCATTGCCTGGCTTAATCGCATGTGCCACAGCACTATGCAGCAAAGTCGGTTCCTGGCTCAAGAACGCATCGCGACAAGCCGCATTGAACGCAAACTTCGTGATAATGTCAAGAACATACGGCCATTGCTGCAAACCTTCCAGAAGACAGGTTGCCATCGTCTCGATTAGACAAGGTTTTGCCGCTGCCCATTGCGCGATGTCAGCATCAGTACACTTGTCTGTGATGTCGCGTAAAGTTCTGAGTTGGCTTGGATATGGGGATGTCGTGATTCGATCCACTTCTGCCGCGAGCGCCTTGTAGCTTGCCATCTTTGAAGGCTGATGTCCAGTTCGCGATGATCGTCGTCGAGGTTGCTCGACAGTTTCATTGAGGTTGATTGAGTGATGGGAGTAGCCGGTTGTCAAGGACGACCAAGGCATCATATGTGGGGCTATACCACGAATTAGAAAAGTCTTGGCGCGTTCAGGTCGCGTCAAAATCGAGGCGTAGAGCGAAGAGTTCAGAAAACAGCATCTGAGGGTTCCTTCTTGACAGCTAGATTCGTAACCATGAGGAGCAACCGATTGAATGAGAAGCTGGAACTGTGCAGACACTGCTCTGCAGACTAAATGAGGCACATCGATAGCTGCCCTGCTCTTACACCACTCGTCCGCTTACAAAAACCTACATCGCGGCCTGTTGTGCTCCAACGTCATCCTCAAATCCTACGAGGCATCTCCCTGTAAATAACACCTCTGCTCCGTAAGGCGATGCGTAAAAGGGTATATAGTATGGAACACTCTACGCTTTCTGCAAGAAGAAGCAATGTCCACTCGAATAATCAGTTCTTCGAAGCGCTCTTTGAGAAGTGTTCTAGATGCCACCAATCTTGAACTCCCGCACATGCATAATGCCCGTTGAGTGTCTGTCGTACTTTGCGTCTGGTTCGTGTAGGACTGCAGTTGCCTCGCTTCTGGTAGAGTCGTGTCGTGGATGGTGGGACAGACTACCGGCCCCATCTAGGGTACTGTCAACACTGACACACACATCCCTGGAGTCCACCAAGCCCCATTGCCAGTCCACGGTCGGTAGACGACATTCCAGCTGTGTGCCTGTTTCCGCTTCAATCCGCTTCGCGATTATGGCCATCTGAAGTTCCTGTCTCCAGTAAAGCTTCCTTCTCTTCTCGTCGAAACTCTCTTTGAGCTTGGCAAGCTCGCCATTGCAAGAGCGCTCAAGCTCGAGCTCCTCTTTGCGCTGTTGACGTCTCAAGTCTTGCAGTTCTCTATCTTGTCGCAGCGCTCGGTTTCGCAGTCTTCGGTTTTGCTCCCCACGTAAGACATTAATGGCACTTTCATGCCGAATAGCCATGGAATCTCGGTGCCATCGCGCTTTGTTCAGTTCAAGCCGGGCTTGATCTGTGACAATGCGGTCGTGACTTTCGCCATTACTGTATGTTCCAGCACAATACGCCTCCAAGTGCTTCAAAGCTGTGGCAATATCGCATCGCTCTTTCTCCTGGGCCTCGCGCAAGTCAGACTCAGCCTGAACTTGCTTGTCTTCAGCATCGCTCATGGCAGACGCGTGACGCTCCTGCATTGCCTCCGCGACAGCTTCGTGCATCGACCTGAGGTCACGCCGAAGCTCGTCATGCCTGGCGATCAGCTCCGCCTGTTGTTTCGCTGTCCAGGCAATGTAACGATTACGCTGTTCGCTGTGGCTATCTTGCAGCTGTCTGTAGTCCTGGCGCTCGATCACCTCCCCGAGGCCTACCTGAGCCTCGAGTGATACTGGCATGACAGTAGGACCATCTCGCTCGGGATGACGCATAGGTGGCTGGTGCTGATTGAATTGGCGATGCGAACTGTTCGTGGACGGACTGGTTGATACAGCCTCGTCCCACTGCTCTAATTTGTGCAGGAGCGCAGATTGCTCTTCGTGCGTCATAACATGCTCGACCAGGCTTCCAGGGATGGGTTGGCTGCAGCAGCTAGGCACAGCTCCTCTTTTGCTGGCGATGGCGGCATTGACGGTATTGCGGAGTGCTTGGGTACAAAGGCGGTGTCCACAAGGCAATTTATGAACCGCTCGTCTTTGGCTTGGCGAATCATGCGGGCAGTGCGGACATCCATTAGCCAGTGATGTGATGGAATCTGATCGATGGGATCGCAACAGACTGAGACCACGAAGACGTCGAAAGTGTCTTCTGGGCGACGCGCCTGAAGATGCTGGCTGCGAAAGGGGAAGAGAGAAGGTAGAGTGGGATGGGGTGGATCGTGGTGAGAAGGATATCGAGTATCGACCATTTGGCATGCCGCGGGATACGAAGCTGTCATAGTCCTTGAACGAGAGGGCGGCTCCAGATCGACTCTGGTGATGGACAGAGATAGTATGCTCCTTGGAGCTGTCGGAGAAGGTCGACATCAGACCTGTCGAGTGTGATGCCCTCGAATCAATCGACTCTGAGCGCCGAGAATAGTCGGAGCAGCATGTCCTGAACGACTGCTTGCTGCCCATGAGCGTCTCCATCTGAATGTCCACGCCGAGCTGCTTCGCCTCCGTCCTCAGTTGCTCGTCCAGCTCATCTTCAGTCTGAGCATCCACCTTCAGCACGTCCAAGAGAAAAGCGAGGTCATGATCGATCATCGTCGAGCATCGTCGGCCGGTATCCCAAGTGCAAGCAAGCTCCCCTGGAAGCTGGTATCCTCGTCAGTCGTCTGTGTGATGAGAGAGGGGGGAGGAGGGAGAGAGATTGCTCCCTTGCACGGCCGGCGCTCCTCTCTGACAAATGTGCAACGCCTTCAGTCGAATGGATCATTGCACGGCGTCTGTGTACCCACACCCAAACCTCCTCGGCGTGCTACAGTACTGTTCCTGCTCGTGAAGAGGAGGGTTCCGCAACGCCCGCCTGACCGCTGACCGGCTTAGATGAAGCGCACAGTGTGTGTGTCGGTGCTCGTCGGTGCTGCGTGAAGAAGGAGATGTATTACATTCGCAGTTGTGACGCATGTGATGTGAGAACGAATATGTCGTCTGGAAGATCTGCAGCGCCCGTCCAACGGATGGTCGTGGTCCAACAGACCCAAAGGTTCTGTGCCGCCGCGGGGATGTCGCCGATGTCCAGCAGCACGGTGCCGAGCCCCAAACAGGAAAAAGGGGCGCAATCTCGATGAATACATGTAGAACCACAGTCTACATGTACTTTTCTACCAACGACTTCGCATTGCGAATACGATTTTGTGTTTCATCCTCAAGCCCAGTGACCAGAAGACCCATCGTGCTCACTACATGTCCCTAGAGGTTTGTGAAAAGGGAAGTACATGTGACTGATGTGCCCTTAGACGGCACAACAGCTATATTGACAACAGACCCATCAATCTCCAAGGTACATTATGTTTTATTGATGTTGTGCTAGCGGTGAGACGTACTGTCCAAGCTGCAAACCTACCTTAGGTAGAGCAGATCTCTCAAGATAGAAAAAGAGCAACCACATCAATTCCCTATTATGGAATGTATCACGGCGCCGCAGCCTCGGGAGCATATACGCGGTCCTTCGTCTTATGAGGGAGGAGAGCAGTCCGGCATCCTTTAGTTCTACTCTTCCCCTAGGCTGAGGACGAAGCCTACAGGAGGATGAGTAGAACTACCTAGTAGACATCACTCCTCATAGGACTACAGGTACCTCGTACGCTCGAAGTAGTATCCAGAAGCAGGAATCACATCCTGCAGCGCCGCCTCACCGCAGCACAGAGACTCCGTAAGGTACCTTACCTTACCTCTGTAACAAGCACTTCCAGCGCATGACCCATTCTGGCGTGTGCTTGTGCGTGTGCTTGTGCTTGTGCATGAAGCAGCTGAGAAGGACTGAGAAGGACCGAGTCGAGTCTCGGTGTCTCACTCTCATCGTCATCTTAGCCGCCAAGCCCAGTTCTAAGATACAGTACATACCTATATACATGCACACATAAGTTGTAAGGTATTTTCGGTAGTCAGTTCTAATGTGGTTACTCATCCGTCTTTTCGGTGCCGACGCCTGCGAGTGCGAGTGCGAGCATCTCTGTCACAGTATCACGAGACGCCACGTCCACCCACCACAGCTTGCACCTTAACTAGGTAGTTGTAGGTCCAGTACACGTAGCTACGCCCGATCAATAACGACAGCGATCACATCCGCTGGTCTGGTCACGGCCCGACCAGCGATACCATGGTCGCCATCGCATTTGACAGCACCCCCAGAGTCCAGTCCAAGGCATGCGTACCTCCTACTAGGAGTCCTGCCAGCTACTGTATAAAGCATACGGTACGGTACAGTACGCAGCTCCATCCTTCCCTGGGATTGGAGAGGTGTCTTGTCTCGGCCTATAGGATCAAGTACAGCCTATAGGTAGGATCAAGCACAGCCTATAGGATCAAGCACAAGACAAAACCTGAAGACACCTGTGGTAGCTTGCGCAACCATGACCCACCTCAAGGAGCGAAGGAGAGATCATTGGATCTATCTGGTGGCTGTATCGGAGCGTCGGGTCCGACTTTGACGGCGAGTTCGCGAACCATTAGGCCCAGACAGCCAGGTGACGTTGAGCGACTCAGCTCCTGACTACGATAAGGTGAGCACACTCAAAGGTATTCCTAGGGCTCGATACTGCTTGTGAGTTGAGCATTTGAGCATCGAATCGTCGTCCGCATAGTGCAGTCTGTCTTATCTTGATACTATAGCCTTCTCGCCTTCCGACATGCATATGCAGTGCCACAGCGAAAGCTCCTCCGCACTGAATCCGATACATCACATCAGATACCACGGGCGCGCGATGGGGGAATCGCTTTGCCAGATGTTTCTCACTGTTTCACTCGGACTGTGTCTGCTCCCAGACCCGCTAAAGCCGGGCCGTTGTAGATAGAAACTATGTACCTGGAGGAATTGTACATGAACTTACTCCTTCGACAGATACGTTTCAGATAACATGTGATCAGGTTCAATATTGATTGATTGATCGCTCCTATACTGAAACGTAACAACTGTAAGGTAGCTGCGTATGTACCTTGTATACAGCAGTTCCAGCCTATGACATACTAGAGGGGTACATTCCGTAGACTAGAACTAAGGTATTGGTGGTTCTGCCACTCTTCTGAATAACGAGTGACCACTACCTACCACCTATCAATGAATGCCTTATTATACTAATAGTCGACATACTATAGTAAGGTACCTGTAGGAGCGAAGGCTTCACCTAGTATAGTCACGACATGCATATATGAGGTATTCTCCAGATAGAAAAGCTGTACGTAGACATCAGGTAACAAGAACAACAAGAACTGCGCCGTTCCTAGGTACGAAGATGATAGAGTAGTTTTGATTTCCAACTAGCTACCTTAGCCGGTCAGCTATTCGTTCATTGTGATGTGTATTCTCATTGGGGTATGAGGATACCTTACCCATCATTACCGGTCTTGTCGATACATGGAAGCAATACGTAAAAATGCATTGACTGCAGTCTTGATTATAAAGAAGGTGAAGTTTGGGGTATCCGAAATCGTAATTCTTTTACTTCATGAATATACATTCACCAGCTTTTCATCGATCTGTCCTCCCTCCCTCGGACTTCTTTCTCTGCATTCTAGATATACCCCTTCATGACCGCCGCCTCAGCATTGAGGATAGAACTCCCAGCAGCTCCAATGACAGTATTATGACTCAGAGCCACAAACTTGATATCAAAAATCCCGCTCTCATCCTCCCTCACTCTTCCCACAGACACGGCATACCCTCTATCCAGCTCACGATCCAGTCGAGGCTGCGGCCGATCAGGCTGATCATCATCAAACAACACAATCGCCCTCTCCGGCGCAGAAGGACAGCCCAGTTTCTGCGCATCACTCACATACGCCTTCAGAGCCTCCTTGACCTCGAGTGCGCTCGGAGGAGGTTGTGTTGCGAATTTCAGCGACACGCACGCGGTATGGCCGTCCAAGACGGGTACGCGATTGCATGCAGCGGAGATGCGGAGCGCGCTCTGTTCTGTGAAAGCGTTCTTTTCGGCGTTGATGCCGCCTAGGATCTTGCGTGCTTCGGTTTCGAGTTTGTCTTCTTCGCCGCTGATGAAGGGGACGACGTTGTCGATGATATCCATGGAGCTGACGCCTGGGTAGCCTGCTCCGGAGACGGCTTGCATGGTGACGACGGACACGGTGTTGATTTCGCCGAATTTGGCTTGGAGAGCTGCGAAGGGGATGACGATGCCTATGACTGCGCAGTTGGAGTTGCAGACGAGGAAGCCCTTTTCGAGTTGGAAGTGGGTGCGTTGGTGCGGGATCAGGTCGAGATGGGGAAGGTTGACAGTGGGGACAACGAGAGGAACGAGAGGATCGCGGCGGTAGTTTTTGGCGTTGGAGAAGGTGGGAATGTTGGCTTTGAGGAAGGCCATTTCTGAGGACATTCAGCAACGACCTTTCGAAGGTGGTTATAGGGGGAGCGGTATACCAGTCTCTTCAGCAACATCGCTGTCCAAGCCGGAGAAGACAATATCGACTTCATCCTTGAACTCTTCCGGAGTGCAGCTCTTCACCACCAGCTCGCCCAGAGCCTTGGACATGGGCGTGGCTTGTTTCCACTTGACCGCATCTTTGTACGCTTTCCCGGCCGAGCGAGGCGATGCTCCGACGGCAGTGAGCTGGAAGTGAGGATGCTGCGCCAACAACAGGATGAATCGCTGGCCGACGCTACCAGTGGCGCCCAAGACACCTACCAATGGGCCATCAGCATTGCAGATGGCGGAGAGGGATGTGCACGACTCACTGACCGCACCGTTTTGGAGGAAAGTTGGAGTGGTCGACTGCCATTCTGAGGACGCGATCGTGGCCGTGTTTGTGGATCTGATGTTCGGCTGTTTCCATCAGGAGAGTGAGTGAACAGCAACAGCCTAGCAGGAGAGTGAATAGTTCTAGCCCAACATATGAGTAAGTCAACTGTCAGGGTTCTACAGGAAAATGTCGGAAACTCTGTTCATGACGCACCGATGGCCCCTCCTCTACCTCCACACTTCACTACACTTCACCGAACTTCACCAATATATATAATATAAAAACCAACACGTCACATCTTACACAAAGACCCAATTGATAACAAAAGTAAGGTAGTAAGACAAGACTACCCTAGACACGGAAATACCATTAACACATCAGCCCTAGAATAGAAAACAAGCCCCCTTCCCCCGCTCCTTGCTTAGACGATATATCAACGAGCGAATAGACCGCTCAATAGTAGTGCTAAGCAGTAGTGAGCAACGAGAACAATCCATGAAGGGGGTATGTTTCCCATTTCCTATTCATCGCTACCTAAGATATGTTCTCTTGATAACACCCCCATAACACCACAAACAACCATGCTAGTCAAGCGTCTGGGTCGGATCTCTCATCATGTCTCATGCTTTCTGTGTCAAGCTCAAGTCTTTGGTCGGATTCATCGTCAACTTCATCATCAACAGCAGCGACAACAACAACCACATCACCATCTCAACCCGCCATTTCGCGCCTCCACCAGATATTACAGTCTTGTTGCGTCCATTCCCACCTTGACCCGCGTTCGCATATGTAATCTTGTCATTCTGGCTCAGTGCGAGACATTTAGTGGCTGGTGCAGTAGAGACCAGGAGCGCAGTAGTTGTCCGCGTGAGACCCTATAAGACAGATCAGCCATCGTGTGTTGGTACTTATGAGTAACAAAGAGTTCAAGACTTACAGTCCTGTGGCCAGTAGGTGTTCCACTGGTAAATGTAGCTGTTGTACTGCCAGTACAGGACGTAGTAGTACCAGAGTTCCACGCGCCATCCAGTCTGGTAGCTGTTGATATCGTAGTAGTTGTAGGTCCAGCATTCCGAGGGGAAGTACGTCTTGGCGTAACTCAGAGCCTGGTCGTCAGGCTTCTGGCCCGCGTGAGACTGAGCCCATGACCATGCATCCTGGTGGATCGAGTTGAGCTCATTACTATCGATGTCGCGGGCCTTGAGTGCCTCTGGGGCGGGCTCTGGCTGGGCAACGGCCGCAGCTTCACGGGCTACGATGCCATTCTCCTATGCTGGGTCAGTGGATTTAGAGCCGCAATGTTTTGAGATAGAGACAAAGAGAGGATGTACCGAGACCGGAGCTGGGAGTGGGCCAGCGATGGCGCTGCCGACCGCGAGTGCGGCAATGGAAGCGGCGATGAACTTGAACTGCATTTTGGCTGAGGACTGAAGGTCGATGTTGTGGTTGTGAGGTTGATGATGAGATGCTGCAAAACCGATGAGGCAGGCTGCTTGAGTTGATTGGAGTTGTTGTTGCGCTGATGTTCATTCTTTCGACGGAAGGACAGTCATACTTATACCTTCTTCCACATGAGCCCTCAGCCTTCGAGGTGTGCTTTCTGACCACTCGTATACCATACTTGAGAGGCGAAGTGTCATCGCCTGCCTTCTTTGGAAACATCTGCAGGGTATAAGCTCTGGGCGAGGCTGAGGTGCGTAAGAACACTTGGGCTTCACTGGCCACAAATCCAGATGCAAACCATGTACCCTGCCTAAGCATCGCCGCATTTCCCTTTACGTAACCTGGTCTACTCTTCAGACCGACAGCTCAAGGAACACGGAGGCTCAGCAATCAGCAAAGGCTAGGTGTAGGCAGGCTGGGAGACTTTCCTCAAACAAGATATGTGAGATCCGTACGAAACCTTTTCGAGGTACCCAAGTCCGCTTGGGAATGATAGGCGGTGGCTTCGCAGATCCAGGTATTGCATACATGACAAAAACAATACAAATGAGTCATCATCTTCTCGGCCACCAAGGGGACAGCTAGGCAAGAACAGCAGTAGATGCATGGTAATGCAGCTGCTGCCAGGTCCGGATATCGATCGATGGTCTAATCCAGTAACAGCAAGCAACAAACTGAGAGGGCCAAGATAGTGACGTTTCGTCCAGCACTACATTCTGTCCCGGCTGCCGAGAAAACCCGCACATGCCTCAGAAGCTTGTGTGTTGCCTTGGCTTCAAGGTCAAGCGTTCTCCGCAGAACAACAGACCCGCCATCTACCAGTGATTCACGTATCGCAACTGGCATATGCCACTGCACTCTATCAACGGAGTGCCTAGAGCCAGTCGCACTACGTAGAAGTGACTCGCATGGCAACCAGCCGACACAGGCTTCAGAAACCTTGTGACGCTGTGCTGACCAGTGATGCTCAAAAGACCTTCTGAGTATGGACGTTCATTGCGATGTCCATTTAAGGTTTCAGTGACAAGACATCAAACCTAGGATGTCAGATTTGCGCCAAGGTATCAGTGGCTGACAGATCTGCTTTTAGGAACACGGAGGCCAGGACCCCTGCCGTCATTCGTGTGACTCCGCGCGAAGTCGTAAACCTATGGTGCTAGGCCACATGGTACGTCACCGTTCTTGCACTGCTCGGTCACTGCAATTGGAACGACAAGATGGTGTGAAAGCTACAGCGAGTACTTTGCATGCACCTCCTACTCGTCCGTCGCGCATCCGTGTCTCGTTTCTACTGTGACGATGAGTGAGGCGCTGTTAGACTCTGCTCCGGGGAAACCTGACTTTGCTGAAGCCTGGAAACCCTGTGCTCGGATGGGGTTGGAGACTTGCAGGGAGGAACGTGAGCCAAGATGGGGGACGTGCTTGGAGGCTGCGCCTCTACAGCCTCTATACCGTATGGCATATGCATGGAAATATGCATGGGTATATGGTCTTGTGGCGGGCTGTCCGGCTGTCTGCGATTACTCTGTTCCCAAATCTGTACGTAGCTGTCGGCTTCTGCTTCTGCATACCTGGGTTGTGTTGGAAACACTGTGTTCAGATTCATGTGGCTCGCTGTACGGAGTATATAGCAACTCATTCTACGGATAGAAATAGCAGATTCGTAGGATGGTGCACTACAGACACGGTACAGTTGGTGCCAGCCCCTCAGAGCCGGGAGCGACCGGTGAGAAGAACCAGACCGCAGGGTTGCGGTACGAAGACCTGTAATGCAGACGGCTCTACCTTGTATCGCACCCAGTGATCTGGTTCTGGTCACAGAGCCAGCGAGTCTTCAGGATCTCTTCGGGTGTTCGGGTGTTCGGACGGTATACCTATGGCCAGAAACTCAGATAGCGAACGAGGTCACGCAATTTGTCACTCCGAAAGGCCCGCGACACAAAAGAGATCCTCGGACACTGTGTGTGTTCTTGCATCGCAATAAGGACCGCCAGGAACTCTAGCTTCCCGAAGCCGAACAGAGGAGGCTGTCAGCTGAACGAATTGAGCATACCGACGGCATCATACGGTCTACACCGACCTTCTCCTCGTCATCAGCAAGGGCAATATGCAGATGCCAAGTATAGCAAGTAAGATGTCGTACGTTCTTCGAGGGTCTCGATGCTGTATGTTCCGCACACTTCCTCGCCAGACATCCAAGTTCAATGTATATGCACGCCTTCTGCGGAACATGCGGTCCTTTTAAGCTTCGATGCAGCGAAAATAGGTCTGCCACTAGGTGCCTGCCACGCATTCCGATACGAAACGTTTAGGCAGTGAGGCACAGGCCGAAGGCATCACATCACCAATCGCATCAGGTTTTCAAAGATCACGCCTTCTCATTCCCACGTCTCTGCGAGATAGAGCGGCATCCAATGTTGACACGATAGGATAGGACCATGCACCAGCACCAAATTGAGACGAAACTCTTGCCAGGACTAACATGGAACGAGGGATGCTTCCTGAAGTTCAGCCCATACTTCATGGAGAGGCCGAATGAAGGTGTAATTTCCCTGCGCAACATCCATAGGGCAACGTAAAGACAGCTGAGATCCATGACGAAGGCTTAAATAGGCATCTATACCTCTCAAAGCTCGCTTGGATGACCGTACCACCAGGCTATCTACTGTCGTCGTCATCGTCTTTTCTGCCCTCGAAGGCAGAGCTGTTGCCGTTATAGAATTCTGGGTTTTGGTCATTCTTCCTCTCGGCCTCTGCCCTCTGGTCTGCCAAAGTCTTCACCTTGATTTTGGCAGAACCAATCGACTCTGTAGACCCATCCAGGTTTGTGGGGATACTTTCGTCCTCCGAGGCGCTGCCCGAATGTCTAGTAGAAGACGCCGTGGAATCTGCAGCAGTTGGCCCAGTCAAGCCAGGCACATAAGAAAGGGCAGAACCAAGAACATTGGACGCGCCATTTGCGAGAGCATAGGTAAAGTGTAAAGCGCTACTCATGTAACCTCGACCGGCATTGCCAGAGTATGCTTCGGTGTAGCCCGCGACAGGTACTAAAACCAAAGTCGCGTTCGGCGTCAAGCCCAGCTCCGAAAGCGTTTGATGTTCCTCACTGACTTCTATACTTCGGCTCGGCTGTGGGGCAACGATCTGTTTGAACGTGAAAGGCACATCTGCAGCGTTGACATTGCCCTGATCTGCAGTTGTTGTCTTGATCCAATTACGCACATTGTTGTCGAGTGTAGCAGAAGGTTCGAAGCGACCTTTGATGGAAGTGCCATCGAACAGTCTGATCAGAAGGCTGCACATCCCACCAGCGCCCATGCGACGCTTGCTCGCCGCGTCAACTGATGTTGGAAGACGAGATTCAGAGGGTGTCTCCGCAGCTGCACGTTGAGAGCGCGCCTTACGTTCTTGCTTGTCGGCTTCAATTTGAGCGAGAATTCGTTCTCGATCTTTTTTGGCTTCATCTTTGCGGACCTTTTGCTGGGCAAGCCAGTTTCGTCGGGACTTCTCTTTCTCGGATTCTTCGACTGCTCTCCCTTTGCCTTTGTCGCGAGCCAGAGCTTGTGCTTCCTCTCTCTTTCGAGCGTTGGCACGAGCTGTGCGTTCCGCTTTCTCTGCAGCTGCTCGTCTAGTGGCCTCTACCTCGTGACGTTGAGCGCGATCTGGAAAGAGAGCAGACATATCAGGATTGGGCGTCGATAGTGTTGCATTGGTGCTGTCTGATGAGCTTGATACTGGCGCTCCTGTCTGCGTAGATGCTATGGCAGGTTGTGCTGAGCTGGAGTGTTCAGGCTCTTGAGTGTCTGTTGTTACTGGGGCGGGAGGGTGCGATTCCTTAGGCTCTGGTGCGCCTGCGCTAGCACTCGCGGCCAAACTCTCGCCTGCTATCTCTTCGTTGAGACTCGCACAGGCCGAGTGGATTCGGGCCGTGAAGTCGTCACAACTCACTCCACTTTCAATCTTGTCGAGCACTTGGCCTTTGTCTATCACCACCATTGTTGGACTGGTCGTGATGGGGCAGAAGGCGGCAAGGAAGGCAGCCTCTGGACTGCCATACTCCAGCTTCAACAAGACCGCTCGCCGACTGAGAGCTGCTATACCACTCCCACTCCCACTCGTACTCTCACTCTCAATCCCACTCCCGCTCCCTAGCCATTGCTCCTCCCATACTCGGCTTTCGTTGTTGTCGGATCGGATGAAACAGGCCACGAGTTTCTGCTCGTGCAGCGCTCGGGCAATGCCGCTCTGGAGGTCACCTTGGTGGAACATGACTGAGGTACGGGCGGTGTGCGGAGCATAGGAGAGATGGCATAGAAGTCGGCAAGGTAGGTGAGGTGAGGTAGGTGAGGTGAGGTAAGGTAGGTGAGGTTGTATCGAGCATGTACAGGACATGTAGCTGCCCTGTGCTGTTGTCGTACCCAGCAATGGAGGTAGTCTTACTTACATAAGCGAGCGCCAAGAGTTCGGTTGATAAGACCTTCTAAGTTCTTCCCCTTCTCGTCACCAACCACAAGTACTACGCCTGGACATATATCTCTCGACATATATCTCTCGACATATATCTCTCCTGCGCAGCAGTCTGCCCCTCGAGGTGAATGATCAGGTACACTTCAGATACCGCCAAGATGGGACCATTGGACGCACTCCCAGCCAAGCCACAGCTGCTGTTCAACAGGTCTCAAATATACATCATCTAGACTTCACTTGTCTCGGCCCTGGCGATGCGTACCATACTTTCCATGCCGCTCGTCGCCATATCTTCATATCTTCGTAGAGCCCCAAAATCACCGGTCTGCGCCTCTCGCAGCTATTTGCATTAACATTGTACTAATGTCCTGACAAACAGCACTAACATGGCAGCGGGAGTCTGGAACAGCGGAGCGCCTTTACTGGCTACTTATAATAGCAGCGTAGGCAGTCCAGTCGAGGCGCTGATACAGCAATTTGTGCAAGGCTTTGGGGGTCCGCCGCAGATGTCACTACTCAACGGATTATGTGCTGTTGCTGGATTCTGCGCTGGACTGCAGAGTCTCCTACCGCGCTTTGATGCTGCTGCTGAGCTTCCTACCGTGGACCTCGATTATGTGCTGCAAAAGCCGACCTTTTTGAATACACAATACGATGTATAGTGAGTAAAACTCTCCTCAGAAGCCATGTTACCCCACAGGTGTTGAACATCTGCAGTGTCTTTTCCGACATCCGTTACGCCGCACCACCAACTGGCGCCAACAGATTCCGAGCTCCTCAAACTCCACTTACGAACCGGTCTTCTGTGCAGTCCGGTGGCGAAGGGCGAGTGTGTGCTCAAGCAGCGCCCAAGTGGCAAGTGAGTCCAGCTCAGTTCGTTCCCCAGTATGTTGCTGGCCGGACTCAATTCAGCTCATCGGAAATCCAGATCGGAACCGTGAATCCTACTCCTTCAAGCCGAGAAACAGAAGACTGCTTGTTTCTGGATATCTACACTCCACGATCAGTCTTTGAGAACGCAGATAAAGGTGCAGGTGCGCCTGTGATAGTGGAGATCCATGGCGGTGGTTTCGTCTTTGGTACCAAGGATTTAAATCCTGCTGGATTTATAGAGAGAGATCGGGAGATTGGAGGGGAGGGCATCGTTGTGAGTTGTTCTCGCTTATAGTGGATGGGAATGTTCACATGCTAAAGGTTAGCAGGTTGTGGCTCTAAACTACAGGCTAGGTGCGCTTGGATGGCTTGCTGGGTCGGCAGTACAAGATGATGGCGATGCCAATGCAGGACTACTTGATCAGCGTTTTGCGTTGCAGTGGGTCCAGAAGTATATTGGTGAGTAAAATCCGACTTATGAAATCTTAGCTTCCTGTAGACACTTACTGATACATGCCCGCCACTTCTAGAGAGGTTCGGTGGAAATCCCAATGATGGTAAGCTCGCATTTCGAACGTCCAACTTGTTGGCAGAGCCTTACTGATATCTCCCGAGTTACCGTTATTGGCGAATCCGCTGGAGGTTCAAGCTTACTGCACCATATCACATCCTATGGAGGCAGCAAGGATCCACCTAGCTTCCAAAAGGCAATCATACAGTCACCGGCGTTCTTTCCTGTGGTTGAAGCCACGCAGACGGCCACCACAGCTAGTAGGTTCCTACAATACCTAGGCGTTTCCAACCTCGATGAAGCTCGAGCAGCCTCATTTGAAGCCGTTTACGCAGCTAGCGCTCAACAAATCGGCGACTCACAATACGGCTCCTTCACGTACGGTCCCGTGGTCGACGGCACTTTCGTTCCCTCACTCCCAGGCCAACTCCTCTCCACCGGAAAATACCACAAAGACAATCTTCGGCTCATAGTCGGCCACAACGCCAACGAGGGCATTGTCTTCACCTCCCCTTTGGTCAACTCCGACATGACATTCGCAGAATACATCGCAAGCAAGATGTCTCCCAGCGAAGCGACAGTCTCCAACTTGCAATATATCGCCAATACACTCTACCCGCCCATTTTCGACGGCAGTCAAGGTTACACCGACCAAATCGGTCGCACATCCAAGGCGATTGCAGAAATGATCGTCACGTGCAATACATTTTACCTCAATACCGCTTTCCAGAACGAATCATACTCGTACCTATTCGCCGTCCCCCCAGCATATCACGGTAGTGATCTTGCCTTCACCTATTTTCCCGGAGCGTCTCCGATCGACGGAGATCCGCCGACGCAGATTGCTGTTGCGATGCAGACATCTTTCATGAATTTCGCCACATCTGGAACGCCTGGTCGTGCCGGTGGTGCTGGTTCTGAGCTGTGGGAGAGTTTTGGAACTGAGGCGGATATGTTGATTTTCAACTTATCTGGGATTGTTTTGAGGCCTGATGATACGGTGAATGCGAGGTGTAGATGGTGGCAGATGAATTTATGAGTGGGTTCATCGTGACGGAAGATCCGTTGTTGTTTTTTGCTTGAGCGCATGGGAGGCTTCGTGTCCGCTGCTGGGAATGACATGTGGGGAATTCGAGTCTTGCACTTTTGCGATGATGATATGAGTCGAGCTGGTGCAAAAGGTTGAAATGAAGTGAAGTAGATGCTAGCCGAACGATTGAGCAAATATGTTTTTTATACGTACTCATCCCTTCCAACAGTTAACTCTAGATCGACAGAGAGAACACCAAACAAACCCGACCTATGGCACACACTCCCAAGAATCCACCTCCTTATACGACCCAGGACCAACATACCGATTCCTCAACGGATACTTACAATGGCTCCTCTCAAAATCCACCCCGAGACTCTCATCATCATCCACATACTTCACGCCCGTCACCGTCTCCGGCGCCTCACCATTTTCCACCCACTCCACAATCCTCTGCAGCACATTCCTCTGCACGCCCTCCCCGCCACCCGTCACCTGCCCAATATTCCACGCCCCATCCCCCTCCTCACAGTGCGCCAGCCCCGAGATTCGGAACAAACGATAAAACCCATCCAATTCCTCCGGCGCCAGCCCCATCGTCGTCGAGACATGTTCGTAGTATCGCGGACTGTTCTCCGAAGAAATCACGCCGTCCATCAGACCATGGTAGCTGAGGAGTTTCCCGCCTTTGTTCTGAAAAGCGCTTAAGTCGCCGTCCCACGTTTGGATGTTGAAAGGATTGAGCAACGCTGCGAGGGCTGCGGTGGAGGAATTCAGGGTGCTGACGTCCCAGGTCGGGTCTTGGAGGATGGCGTAGCGGAACCAGTCTTGCGTGTACGGCGCGGGTTCGCCGTTGAAGGAGATTTGGGAGCCGAGGATTTCGGCGCCCGGTTGCATGCGAGGGTAGATGAGGGCGCCGTGTTCGCCGTACAAGGGGGAGAAGATTTGCGTGACGGTGGTGACTTGCGCGGCCGTGAGGCAGGCGGAGGTGTTGGGTGCGGAGGAGGTGCATTGTATGGCGACGGGCTTGTAGTGGCAGAGAGTGGGGTCTTCGAGGATTCCGTCTTCGGCGCCGTCTAAGCTGTCGCATTGGTTGAGGATGTCGTTGTGGACGATGCTCCATTTCTCTGGGGTTAGGTATGTTTCGGAGCTGTTGGAGCCTGTGATGGGTAGGAAATGGCCAGACCATGCGGTGAGGTTGTTGAAGGATATTGCTGGTGCTCCAGCGAGGATACCATCGAACAATTCCGGATAGCTTTGGGCCATTTTGAAACCCTGTCTGCCACCGGTGGAACATCCGATGTAGTAGCTCTTCGCAAGGTCTTGGGAGTAGTATGCTTTGGTCATAGCTTTGCCGACGATGGTCTCCGTGTAGATGGATCGCCAGGCGAAGTCTGCGACAACATCTTCATTCTGGTAGAAGGCTTTACCCTCTGTCCCGTTGTGACCGTTGTTGGAGCCCACGGCCGCAAAGCCAGACTCGCTGCCATATGCTAGATCTTGGTACTTGATGCATCCGTTCAGTCCTCCGTTGCCAGTCGATAGGTATCGTCCGGTCCAATTTGTAGGAAACCAGGCTTCAGCGATGATTCCAGATCGAGAACTGGTCGAGACATTGAAGCCCACTCGACATATATCCACAGGTACCTCTTGAGTTAGGTTACATGACAGCCCAGAATCGAGAGTCGTCCCAGCAGAGATGACTTCAGCAAAAGTGATGGTCACGTTGGAATAGGTGAAAGTCGATGCAATGCTCGAACACGCGGAGGAGGGATCCTGGATGACTTGCTGTGCGCCTGCAGAGGATATGAGAGCCAGCCCCAAGGCAAACGAGGTGTGGAAGGAGATCTTGGCCATCCTAGCGGGAGTAAGAAGAAGGATATGAGAGACTGACCGTGGGAGTGTCCGAGGAGGGCTTGCGTTCCTTTACATACATGTCGCCAGTCCGGACCGTAGAGCATCTTCAGCCGTCTCGGGTCAGCTCATACACCACAGTCTGGGGAGCGCTGCTCCATGAGGAGATCTTCCACTCGCGATGCATACCCCTGCCGTGGTGTCACAAATTGGGGTACATTGGTTCATGCCGGCAGACGCGGCGGCATTGGCCTGAAGGCAGTCGAACTATGGGAAGCAATATGTCCGAGTCGCAGCGAGTTGTCAATCGAGCTTCGGTGGCCGTCTGGAAGTAGTAGTGATTTTCCTTAACCTCGGGCATGGGGGAAAGTCAGCGAGCGCGTATCGCTGTACCACATATGCACCGCTTAGAGTGTGCATTTCTCCAGACTCGTCACGATTCACGGGAGTCTCATACAATATACCTGCAAGACGCTGCGTACCTGTTTCAGCGTTCTTGCATGTGCAGTCCAGTGCCCTTTTCGTACGGAATTGATAGCTCTGCTGCTCTCTGCTACAGTGAGTACCAGCACCAGGGCCTAGAACTACGGGGGAACGACTCGATAGCGCGATACCGACAAGCTTTTTCTTCTTCTTCGCGATCGTGAACCGAATCAAGATCCTATGTTGTTGTTGTTGTTGATGTCGTCGTCGTCTTCCCGAGCTAGTCCTAGCCCGGGTCAGGCGTTCGACCACACCGACTAGAGAACTGAAACTACCGACTTCCTCGCGGAGAAAATCTTGATCAAGCGTGCCAATTGAATAAGTCTACAAAGGTACAAGATCGTTGTTTGGAGCAGAACGACAGGACGACCACGTTGTTGCCCCCTTGACCGGGAATCTGGGATGGTTCTTCCAACATCGGACCCAGGGACTTGGCGAGCAAGGCTGAACGGAACAGGAGATCGCCGCCGGCCAATAGTTCTACTTGTACCTGTGCTACAATATCTACTGTATCTGTGTACTTCTGCATGGCCAGTATTCTCTGCTGGCAATCGGTCTGTCTTGCAAAGAGCGATCAAGGCAGCTAGCTAGAATATACGGAGAGCCCCAATATGAACAAGATGGCAATGGACTGACAATCAACCAACGACACAGTTATTATATCATTGTATGCTTTTGGACCGAATCGAGACCAACACCGAGGCGGACGACGAAGACCTGGCACTCGGAATTGGCCCTGGAAGACTTCTTGTCCACGAGACCAGACTCAGATCATGATCATGCCATTGATCTCGACAGGTACTACTGTACACTTCTGTCTGCCGATCGCAAGGTTCTTCCCCAGCACTCCAACCACGTGCTGCCCAAGACGCTGTTTGACATGAAAACCATGATAGCAACTCTACTGATTTATCATGCGTCGCCTGCAACTCTATATGTGCTGACCCGGGGAATGATGGATGGTCTTCGCTGCTCGAATCTCTCATGGACAGACGACTCGATCCAGGAATGTCCTCCCTCCTCTCGTAGAGATCCTTCGGAGCTTTTCAACCACTTCACTCTGGTCTTACATCGTGCTCGCATTGCAAATCTGCGGAGTGATCTATATCAGATTGTCGCATGGAAGCTGAACCGTGCAGCTCAGGGCTAGCTAGCTATACCAGAAGTCGAAATGGAGTTAGCGACGTGCTGCTTGCAAGTTCACTCTCGAATAATGTAGCGCTGATCTGTTCCAGACACTTACAGAACGCATCTTCCATTGACTGCAGTCTGGCTGTCGCAGCCGATCCGGAACAAAGGAGACTTCGAAATTCCAGCTCGACGCCATAACAGTCTGATGGAGTCTTCGTCCTGGTCTTCCAACGTACCTGATACGGACAGTGAATCGTGTCGTCTCAGTTCAAGAGTGGGAATGGAGGTGACCTGGGGCCAACCACGCACGTCGCAGTACCCAGCTCTTATCCATATGTAGTCGGCGGAGCTCTGACGATAAGATGAAGGTCCATCACCAACATGATGAATTGGAACATTCGACTACTCGAATCTTGGATCGTCAGTTTTAGCTGGACGAGGAAAGTTCTGCTGCTGTGTTGGTCTTGTGCTATTCCTTAACACGACGGCCAGAATGGCTTCACTTCTTGCTCACTCGCAACCATTGCGTGGTCTCCTTATCGACATGAAGCTCCTGTCATGCCCTCCAACTATTCACTGACAATCGCTGCCAAGCCAGCATACGCCATCCATGATATGCGTGTCTCGGTTGGGATTCCGTCTACCAGGCTCAAAACACGCCAACCGAAGTAAACCCCAGCTAGCGAATGGAACGTCCGGAGCTCCGTTGTATGGAAGTCGAGCTCTCTACCATAATCACGCCCAGAAATATTCGTCAAGTGCTAAACAAGCGACATTCAGCCAGACCTATAAACGTATTTTATCCATACCCAGGACTCTCAAGTGAGGAAGCACGAATGCATGAATCCTAGCATCGACGACGTCTTATTCTAGTCCAAGAGCCGCAGCTCGTATACAAGCTGTCAGACATGCAGTGTGATGAACACCACTATAGAAGCCAGGCCTGGTCTACGAATAGTTCTAGTTCTACTTGAAACCCAACGTAAGGTATACCTATATCAACAAGAAAGGCGCACATTCCTCCTGCCTTCTCACAGCAGCGAAACTCAAATCAACAACCCACTATCATCAACAACCATCATGAAATACACCACATATCTTTCCACCATCTTCCTCCTCCTCCCTGCTCTCCCAGTCCTGGGCTTCTTTGTACGTCTCCCTTATTCCAGCACCCCCCCTTATCCACCCTTCCAGCACCATCCATCTCTAACAACCCCTCCTACAGAACTGCTACCAAGGCGCCGTCAACGAAAACTCCGGCTGGTGTGTAGGCAACGGTGCCGATGCCGGTAATATTCTGACTTGTAAAGTCGTACGTTGAATCCGTATACCGAAGAGAGACTGGTCTCACCAACTGACTAAACTATATTCTTTTTTCCAGACGGGAAAATGTCTGACAAATGGAAATGGGTGTACGCCAGATGTGAATAGTGATGGGAGTTTGGGGCCGATGGCGCAGTGTTCGAATTAGAAGAGGGAGAAGATGGAGGAGAAGGAGGAAGGAGAAGAAGAAGAAGATATGTTAGGGACAGGGAGTAGGATAGAATAGAGCTAGAACTAGAGATTATTCAGAGATGTTAAGCAGCTACCTACCTATTATCTACGATAGATAGTTCTAGTTGTTTGAATATCGATAATACAAAAAGCGTCGTAAGTTATACTACAGCAGGACCGAGTCCCGTATATAGTACCTTATATTTGCACAGCGAAAGTTCCGAGGAATACCTCTTTACTTATAATAAATCAATAATTCCCTACCTACCTTCAACTGTCGTAGGTTCTATTTACTTCTTACCCTATAACTAGTACTCCGGGCTTATACCGTACAATATAGGATACCTAGTCGGTTTATCTTTACTCTACTCTACTAGGATATTATAGGCGATTACGAATACGAAGGAGAGGGAGAGAGATATATATATATATATACTGAGATTCTTATATTTCGCAAGAGTTCATCTTACCTTTGGTATAGCGGCGCTGCTTAGCTCGTTAGAGGGAGGTAGGTAGGTAGTATAAGAGCCAGTAATAGATCATCTGGCGCTTACCTGCGCATGATAGAGGAGAGTGATACAGATATGGAAAAGGATATAGTAGTAATGGGCTCGTAGCCTGTATACTATATATGCCTATAGGGCTAAGAGTGAGTGTTAAAGGTGATCGATGCATTGTTAGTTCTATATCTGAAGCTCTATTTGTATAGCTCTGCTATACTAAGGCTGACTCAGCCCCATAGGTATACATAGTGTGCAGGCTGCGAGCCATTAGCAGAACTACCTTACTTGGTCCTATATCTACGTCAAAGGCCCTGATAACCCTAAGCAGCTGCTCACTTCTTCGTCTTCTTCTTCTTCTTCTTCTTAGCGGTACAGCTCAATGCAATCCAGTATCTGCTCGAAGGAGGGTGTTAGCGATCATGAGGGGGAAAAACAACTAAAAAAAATCGAGGCAGATTTTCCCCAAAAAAAGAACCAAAAAAAAAGAACAACTTACAAAATTGGGTGAAAGAAACGTAACCCCCGAACTACCAGATGCAACACTAATCGCAATCGTATTCTTCCCACTAACCAGCGTGCCCGAGGGTATAGCAAACTCATAAGCCTCGCCATAGCCCCGATACGCACCTCTCGTGACACCGCGGCTATCGATTTTGGTAGGAGCAGCAGGGACAGCCGCACTCCAGCTGTTGACAGTGACAGAAGGGCGGCCAGAAGCAAAAGCGAGTGTAGTTCGGATCCTCAGCGTCGCAGCTCCGAGTTGGCTGGAAGTGAGAGTGAAAGAGATGGTTTGTGGGCTGTTTTGGCTTTGGAAGAGAGCCATGGGCATGTCGGTGAGAGAGGAGCTGCCGACGGTGTATGTCAGTGGTCCCCAGGAGCTCATACGGGAGTCAGAGGGATGCATGCGGGCTTGCTTGTCGGCGTTGCGGAAGCCCGTGGGTTGGCCGTCGCAGACGCCGATGGTCCAGATGCGGGTGGTGGGTTCTTTGAGGGCGCTGGCGATGTCGCGCGTGGTGGTTGAGCCGGCGGAGACTTGGACGCTCTGGGAGGCGACTTCGAGTTCGGTTTGGTAGAGTTTCATGGTATATGTGCCGGGTTTCATGGCAGGAGAGGTAAAACTGCCGCTGGAGGCATCGGCCCAGTATTGGGCGGCGTCGTTGTACCAATGCACGATCTTGTCGAAGCCGCTTGCGATTCCTGTGGCTTTACCGGATACGCGACCACGGCCTGAGTCGGCGACGTAGCCTTTGATGTTGAGGTTTGCGAAGAATGAGAAGTCGAAGTCGCTCAGTTTCGGTATGCCGCTGCGGGTGAAAGTGAGAGCATATGGACCGTGCAGGCCCATACGGTACTTCTCGGTCTGGACATGTCCACTGTTCATGTAGTAGGTGAGAGAAGTATACACGCCACCGTTGTTGCTGTTGATGTCTCGGAAGAAAGGTCCGCCAGAGGAGGATTCGTACTGTGGCTTGACAAAGCACGCGTGGAGCGCTCCACTGCCGACACAGTGGACATCATCGTCGATGAAACGCTGGGACGAGTAGAACTTGCTTCGAGTCTGGCCGTTGACGACGAAGACGTCTGATCCCTCGACCGTTGAAGTGCTTCCAACGGTAGTGGAGACATCGCCGAAGGGATACTCATCCGGTAACTTTGAGCTGTCGAGGCGGGCGATATAGCGCAGCTCCCCAATGGACGGTTCGGCGGTGATGTATGTTGCCATGTACAGGTTCGACTGACCAGAAACCACCACGATATAGTGCGTCAGGGTGGACGTATCACAGGTGATCTTGATGTATTTGTCTGTCCAGTTGTAAGCATCGCAGCCGTCACTGGTGAAGGATACATAAGGTACGCACTGTCTATAGTCTCAGCCTTGACAGTAGCACTCCCCAACCCAGAGCCAATATGTGTGCCTTGTGAATCTGGGTTCTGCAGCTGGGTGCCATAGTAGACGATCGAACGGATATCGCAGTCCGACTTGCGAATGGTCGCGACTAGGGAGTTGGAAGAGCCTGCATCGACAATGAAGCTATCACTGTTCTCCGTCAACCCAAATGCGGCAAAAGTAGCAGGAATCAAGCCGAGGAGGCCCAGTGCAATCTTGAAGATAGCCATGAGCACAGAGTCTACCGGACAATGGGGATCCCAGGCGATGGAGGAGATATATCATATACAGAGATATCATCCATGGTGTCGCCCAGTCATGGACCTGCATTACAAGCGCATACTCCGTACAGCAGAACTACAGCCCAGCCACGCCGTCCTAATTGACTTTCCTACCTGAGATGAAGCGGAATCCGGATCGCGTAGTCAATTTTTCCGCCTCTCTCTCTCTCTCTCGGTTCTCTCGGGAGCAGCATCGTTACCCTTGGATTTTGGTATAACTAGGACTGGGATGTCACTAGTTTTAAACTGCACCTCGCAGGAATAGGATAGCGCACACGCACGTGTAGTTCTATTGATAGTTTTAGCGTCATCGCATATACAAACTAGGTTTATAGGATTACAGGTAGGTCCCCTGGAAATTCTTCCGGTGAGAATAGGAGTATTGGAAAACCTTCTTCCCGTAGTCCGCACTGTGTATGTATCGATGTCGAGGACAATTGCTATAATAACTCATAAATGTCGTGTCTCTGTCTGTCGCTTCTGGCTCTGAAACCAGTTCTCCGGTGGGCCCACTCACACTGCGCTCTAGTTCTAACCCAAGGCGAGATCCGAGCGAGCATAGCCCGCTACTCCTATCTCTATGAATGGTGTTCCCTTCGGAGACGGCTCCAGATTCTCGAAATCTGCGGCAGACAATAAGAAAGATCATTGGAGCCCGGAGCATGCTGTCTCGGCGCATACATGTTTTCGGCGAATCAGAATTCGGTCTTGATGGCTAGGCAATGTAGGCAATGTAGGCAATGTAGGCGATGTAGGCATACCGACAAGAAAATCCAGGCCCATGAGGACCACTAGCGAGAGATACAGTAGGAGACCCTAACGACCCGATCCGGAAGGTCGTGATACTCGTTTGCGGAGATAGGTTCCTATTCTGCGCAGTGCTGCAGGGCGAATTCGGTCTTGAGTGGAGAGAGTCGCAGGCTCGCCGCCAACGACAGTGTGTGTGTGTCTCGTAGTACTGGATGCTATTATACGCGAAACATGCCCCGCCTGGAGAAATATAAATGATTTTTGAGGGGACACCCTTGCGACCCCTCTCACCGTTAGTAAAAGTAGATAGAACTATGGCTTGATGAAGGCAAACTATAAGCGAAGTCTCGGTAAGATATCTGCACGAGAATTAAAGGTACTGTATTCTACAGCATTGGTCTGGCTTCGGGGGTCGATGCATCGAGGTGTAGGTTGTTCATCATGTACAGTTGGATAATAAGGTTCGAATAATGTGTCCCAAGTACCAGTTGTCGTCGTCATGGTCGTCGTCTTTTAGGCTGATTTTGCGCTACATTCAGCCTATGCTAGAACTATAGGGCTGGTTTTGCCCTCCGCTCCAACCGATGCTTTGGACATTTAATAAGACACCGCGATTCCCTCAAGATCAACAACTCTAGTACCGATCCTCAGAACACTCTCCGCGCAACATGCATGCCTAACTTCATTTCAGTTCTATTGTTCGAGGTATATCATCATCCCTAGCCGGCTGTGATGAACGTAACAAGGTCATTTCTGCCCTTACCTTACCCACTATATTAAATTTCCGAATTTCCAAGAAAATTCAAGAGGAAAGGTTACTCCTTAAAGACCCCCAGCGGTAGCCCTAAGGGGCGAAACGTGGTATTCGAGCAAATCAACAGCCCGGCATGATGCATCAAGGCTTTGAACCTCACTGCAGCGGCGATCTAGAGAGACGTTGACCCCCTTTTTAGTTGGGTTGACTATCGAAGGAAGTGATCGAACATATGCATATTCCCAATTCACGAAAGCTGATAAGTAAAGTCTTCTGTCCTCGGGGATTTGATATTGCAAAAACAACAAAGGTAAGTATCAAGTAGAGGCGAAAAGGGAGACCTTCTTGTTTGGCATTGCTTATATCGATGACCGTGGAAGTTGAGCTTTTGAAATTGGGGAAACGAGTGTCGCTTCTTTCTTTCCAAGACGCCTATTTCGATAATGGCCACGCAGCTCTGTTCGCTAGACGGGATCAATGAAATATGTACTTTGTAGTCCATCCCGAACCCGACAACAGCAAAAAAAAATTAACAATGATACCAACAACAGCACTCATAAACCCCCCCAACCTTCAAACCCTCAACCCACTCTCCCCATCAAAACGCACCAAATCCCTCCTGGCCCTCTCCGCCTCCTCCAAAATCCTCTCCCTCATCCCCTCTCCACCTCGACACACAAACCTCGCGGGAAACGGCACAGGTCTCTGATTTTCACTTTCCGTAAAAGCGAAAATATCCAACTCGACCTCTTTCCCACTCGCGTGATCGATTCCCGGCAAAACCTCAAACGCCCACAAGAGCCGCGCCGTAGCCATGAATAAGCCTTGCTCAGCGAGAGGTTGTCCGCTGCATTGTCTCCTGCCCCAACCGAATGCGGAATGGCCTTTTTTGGAAGGGTGGGGACGTTTCCAGTTGTTGTTGGTTTTGTTATCGTTGTTGTTATAGTCATCAGGTAAAAACCTTTCGGGACGAAAACTGTCCGGATCGGGATAATCGCGCGGATGGCGATGAATCGCCCAGATATTGCCGACGATCCACGTATCTTTGGGGAAGTGGTAGCCTTCGTAGATGTCGTCTTGGATGGGAGCGTGAGGCAGGCCGCCGAGGACGGTGACGGTTCTCCAGCGGAGGACTTCGGAGACGATGGCGGAGATGTAGGGGAGGTGGGGTTCGTCTTCCCAGTCAGGCATGCGGTCGCGGCCGATGATGCGGTCGAGTTCTTCGTGGGCTTTGCGTTGCGCTTCGGGGAAGGTGGCGAGGGCGAGGATGAGGCTGATGAGGGTGCTGCTGGTGGTGTCGACGCCTCCGCCGATGAGGTTGGCGGTGAGTTGGGCGACTTCGGTGTCGGAGATGCCGTTTTGGACTTGGGCTGTCATGAGGCTTTTGGCGAGGGATTCGGTCTTTTCGTCGTTGGTTTGTGCGGCTTCTTTGGAGAGTTCGTAGAAATATCGGTGGACTTTGTGGCTGGTTTTCTTCACGAGGCGGGGGATGGGGTTGAGAGGCCATGGGAGAGCGTAGAGCCATGGAAAGGCCTCCATGAGGAACTGGCCGGGAACGATGAAGTTCACGCCTTCCATGAAATCGAGAGCTCGCTGGGCGACATAGTCGTTCATTTTGTCGATTCGTCGGCCCCAGCCTATGAACGAAGCGGTGGAGATTGAGTACCGCTCGATTGCCATGACATAGTCGTCAGGACGTTCTAGAAGATCTCTCAGCAGAATTTTGCCCTCGTCGCCCTGGAACTTGCGATATTTGCGAACAGCTTGTGAACCCACTACGGTGTGCTGCATGGTGCATCAGTTACAATGAGTCAACATGATCGTGGGAACTATGGATACCGTCAATTTTCGATGCAATCTCCATTTATCACCATACACTAAGCAGACTTGATTGGTGTCCGAAATATCAAGCAGATCTCCCATCATGATCAGATGTGGCCTCGAAGAGTAAATTGATGCCCGCTTTTCGAACAAGTCGGAAGCAGTCCAGGCATCGTTACAGACAATGAAAGGTCGGCTACCTTGCCAGAGGGTAATGAGAGGACTGTTGTACTGTTGGGAGAGTGTCTCCCAGTGGATCCATGGTCGTGCACGACGAGTGAGGAAGAAGTTGCCAAAGATGGGGAGCGGGAAGGGCCCTGGTGGGAGGGTGCGACGCAGACGGAGGACAGAGATGTATGATTTAGCCGCGAGGAGAAGTAGTGCTGCAAATGCTAAGGACAGCAAGTAAGTGCTCAGTGTGTATAGCATACTGCTCTCGACAGTGGTATTCAGATCGATGTGTCTCAAACTTGGCTGAGGATTTGTGCTCATATGCCACATGTGGGTGAGACGCGAGTCTTGGGGAGATCGAAGCTGCTGCTGCTGCTGCATCATATAAACATCCTCTCTTATTACTTAACCTTGTATCTCCACCGGAGCGCGGAATAGTCCTGGCCCGTTTGGCCAGTCAAAACTTGATATTGCCAGCACTAGCACTCTAGCTGCCTGTGCAAGGTACGCTGGCTGCACCAGGCGCACACTCAGCATGCCAAGGCCCAAGACCTCGTCTCAAGCTACAAATTATTGCGGGGTTATCCCCACGGGGTCATCTAGAAGCCTTGGCCCTTTTGCCCATGAGTGAAGCGGGAAGTCGTAGAAGTCGGTAAGACCAGGGAGAGAACAACTGAACATCTCAGCAGAGCAACTCATTGTGTACACACTGATTGCGCTTTCTCCTTTCTGCGGAGTCACTGGTACACGTCGTTCGTCGTGATAGAAGAGCAGATGTCGGTTGCGCATGGCCGGTGACCAGTATTGTGGAGAAGAGACTCTTGACCATCTGGCAGTGTGAAACTTATAGTGCAGACCATGAGCAGAAGGACGTGAATTCGTTGCGTTCCTGTGGCTCAGGCTGACCAGGATACTTGCTGTGCATGCTTCAAAGTTTAAACTTGGCTACCAAGATCCCGACTAGGATGCCTTGACTCTTTAGTGTGCGGGGATAATGGGTGCCGATTCTTGGTATATTTACCAATCCAGCGTCCATGATGTGTGAGATTTCTCGATTCTGCAAACAACCAGCTGATGATTGCGAATTGATCTCGGTCGTTGGGTTGAAACTGGCTCCATTACCAAGATCCCTCATCCCGCAGAAGTGTGCGGGAGATGGCGGCCCCTTGCTTGTTTCCTCCGTCGTCGCTTTCAGTGTCACTTGTAACAACGCTAGCACTGCTAGGAACATTGCTGATCCTGGTCCCGCGGCTTCCTGAGACGAACTCTGCGACGCGGAGATCGATATTGTGAGATCCACGTGGGATCTTGCAGAACGACTTCCCACCACGGTACTTACAGTCCGGTTTCTGGCAGATGTGGCCCATGAAGCACGGAATGGCGCGACATTCTCCTGGAGCGGGCGAGTTAGTGCGGTTGAGCAAGATTAGGACGAGGTGGCTCGCCTTACCTCGCTTTGGGCATGGTTGATGTCTTGCCACAAACTTCAGGCAATCGAGTAATTGCGGCGTGATTTGTGTATGGTCATATGAGCAAGCTGCGCCGTTTGGGCAGTATCCGCCAATATGATAGTTGTTACAGAGTTTCTGATTAGCTATGCGTGCTTCGAATTCCATCCTATCTGCACGAGATGACGGAGCAGTATATGGGTCTAGGCGGTGTCCTCGGTCGTTTAGTGCGATCTTGTCGGGCTGGAAATTCTCCTATGATATGTCATGAGTAAGGCTGCAGCAAAGTGCAAATATGACAGCCGCGCAGTACATAGAGCTAGACTTACCTCACGAGGTAGCAATGCTTCGGGGTCAAACGTGCCGTTAGTAGCTTTGCCAAAGCTATTGGAGTTCCCGTTCATTAATTCATGGTCGTTTTTAGCTAGATTCGACAATTGAAACTTGTTCTGCGGCTTCATTGGTGTCGCAGTCTCCTTCCCGTGCTTAAAGCTGCAGCTGGAGCCATTCTTACATGTGCCCTTTTGGTGGAAGGCGCAGGTCGTATCCGTACCAGTCTCCACCGATGCGGTCACGTTGTAATGTGTGTGTTTAGGTTGCGATTGTACTGCTACTGCGGTACGGTCAGTCGCCAAAGGTCTATCTCTGAAGACTCTGTGCAGATCTTCTTCGCGGAAGTTCAACTTGGAGAACTCGCGATGGAAAGCGTAATTCCTTATGAGTGTGATGCGATCTTTGTCGCCAGCATAAGGCTGAAGCTCCGATACGTAACCAACATCATGACAAGCCGCTAGGAAGATATGCTTGCACTGTGCACTCTCAACGAACTGGCGGAAAACCGCTCGAATCTTGAAGTCGGCGTTTTCCTTGAGCTCTCCAGCGTCCACGAAGTCAAAGAGATCTCCAGATCGATTGAAGTTGGCAACAAAGGACGCGAGAGACCGCTTTTCCGGGCCGCAGAGCTTTACTTGTGCGAGTGCTTTGGATAAGCCAGCTAGGTTGGCGTATATGCGTACCATGATACGACAGTGATCCAGGTCGAGATGCCGCATACGTGTTTTAATGGCTTCATTCAGCAGGTTTGCTGCATTCGAGCCTCCATCGGCGCCGTTGGATACGAGGCCGTCTTCGAACACGTAGCCATCGCCATCAACCAGAACGAGGACGAACGGATCGCGGTCTTGGCCTTTGACCAGCTGCTTGTACTTGTCGCGGGAGTCTCGCGCCTCCTCATGATCACTCTGAAGGCGTTTGTAGTCCTCCAGGAGTGCTGTGAGATGTTAGTGAGAAGAAGAAGAAGAAGCATTCAGCATCTCTCTGCCAATGCGGGGGCATTTGACTTACCGCTATACTTGTCCAAGATATCGGATTGCGCACGGAAGTGTTGCTCGCCATCTTGACGGAATTTCTGCAGTTGGCTCGTAGCCTCGGCAAGTTCTCGAGCACTGAGCATTGTCCAGAGTAGTCGAGACGAGGAGGGCCGCGGCCGATCTCAGCACAGCTTGGTATATGCTAGTCCGCTCTGCAAACGGACATCGATGGCGGATCTTGGTGTAGCGAAAGAGGGGCTTGACAAGAGGATGTGCAGCGGACAGAGGGACAGCGTACAAGAAGGCGGCATGGCCTTTCTGACGGGAGCATGCAAAGAACCACACAGCAGGCGTTGGTCGTCGGTGCACAGAGCGAGAGATGGAGAGAGAACAGAGACAGAGACAGAGAAATATCCAGTGCGGGAGCGGGAGCCTCGGCAGGACGGGAGTGTAAGTGCGTAGGTGCTTCCGCTGCTTCACGTTGCTTGGCTGATTCTCCGCCGCCATCTTCAAATTAACATCCACCTCCACTCCCTACCCCCACCCCCAACCCGCCAGCCATGGACAGCAGCACACAAAACGCGCTGCAAGGCTGCGTCTCCTCCCTGCGCTCCAGCATGCAGCTACTGGAGTCGAGCATCACCATCCTCGACAGCGGCGTCAACGACTATCCCCGTCTGGCCAAAGTGCTGCAAACCACACGAGTACACCATTCATGTCCCTCCCTCCGGCCACAAGTCCCACTGATCTGACAATGCCATCCATGTACAGCACTTCGAGCTCGTCTCCGAACACGACCTTACCGCCGCACAGTCCACCCTGCTCTCCGAAATCCAGCCCGAAGTGACCAACCTCCTCTCCCGCGTGGAAACCTATCTCGACAAACTGGAGCGACGCGAGAAGAGCTTAATGGCAAAGGCGGACCTGCAAGAAGGAAGACTTGCACAGCCTTCTCGCAAATCATCAGGCAGTAAGAGTCCAGCAACGAGAAGGGCCGCGTTGGGGAACCTGGAGGAGATGAAGATGCAGCAGTTGAGACAGAAGAAGGAACGGCTGAGTTATGCTGTGGAGAGGCTGGAGTTGCAGGCTAGTCAGAGGCAGGGGCAGTTGAGGAAGAGTATGGCTGCGCAGTGAGGGAGGTGATGTGTGATGCAGACATGCACAGCGTCCTGCGGGACACATATACTTCTTCCGCATTCATATCCGTTGCTCCATGGAGCGCTGAGCGTTGGTGCTACACTAGAATTTCGAGGAATCGGACAGCGCGATGGATAGGGAGACCGACGGTGGCGTAGGAGTCGCACACCACGTGAATCGCATGCTAGGCAAGATGCATGGACTCAGATGGAACGAGCTACCAGGCTGCAGTACTCGATTACTGGGACGACTCTACTGTGAGCAGCTGAAACTCTGTCAACAACAGCAAGTGTCGCTCGACAGTTGGTGCCTTGCATCTCGATCGACACGTCCAGCTGTCGATCTGCGACTCGACATGACTGAGGATTCCACCGACAGCAGACCCCTCTGACGCTTCAAGGCCACCTATTTTGGTCCGCGGTCTCTGCTGCTTACGCTCTTTCAGGATATCGTTGGGTGACAACACCTCGAATGCTGGTCGGTCGTGCGATGAGAATGGTTGCGACTGTTTGATAGGAAGTTGTACTTCCGGGAAATTTGAGGGATAGAGTGTGATCGCGTGGGAGGAAGGGAAAAGGAGGGATATCAGGAGGATATGAAGAAGTTGCTGTTCTACGCTTTTACTACTAGCTCAGCTCCTCCGACGGGATGACTGAACAAATGGGTCAGGTTATACAGAGTGGTCACATTTGAATTTCATCTGATCTGTACTGATTCGTCTCTTAGCATATCTCTCTCCCTGTATATGGCTCCGGAGCCCTACTTCGTCATCCGCCAAGAAGTTGTCTTCTCAATGGAAGTCATGTCTCTTCACACCTCGCACAAGTCCCCAGTCCATCTGATATCAGAAAGTCACTAGCAAACTGACACTGCGAGTCCTCAGAACGAAAAGCTTCTATCAATTTACTTTCTATTCTACAACCCCAAATCCCCCCCTCCCGCTCCCTCCCCCCTCTCCTCCAAACCCAAAAACCCCACCTCCTACAAATGATTCACATTCTTCTTAAACCTCTGAATCACGGTCTGATTACAATAATTCAACATCCCCTTCACCCCCAACTCACCACCCAAGCCACTCTGCTTCAGTCCATTAAAATACGCTTCAGGCGACAATTTCTCAAAACTGTTAATCCACACCGTGCCGGATTCGATCCGTGCTGCGATGCGTTCGGCGCGCGAAATGTCTTTGGAGTAGACGCAGGCGCCGAGGCCGGTGTCGCTGTCGTTGCAGCGGGAGATGACGTCTTCTTCGTCGCTCCAGGGTTGGAGGGGGACGATGGGGCCTAGAGGAGAGGGGGGAGGGTTAGTTCGTTTGTTTGGTTTTTGGGAAGGGTATATTGTAGGGGTATAGGGTAGGGATGGATGGATGCATCCATCATCACTTACCAAAAGGCTCCTCTTTCCAGACCAACGAATCACTCGGAGGATTATCAATAATCGTAGGAGAAATAAAGAACCCTGAAGAAGAAGTCGAAGAAGTCGAAGAAGTCTTCTTCGATTCCCCATCCCCCAGCGCAAAAGTATACCCCTTGAGCTTCGCATCCTCCACAAACCCCAACACTTTCCGAAACTGCATTTCATTCTGCACAGGCCCCAACATCGAACCCCCCTCCGCCTCCAACGTCAACGTCTTCGTAAACTCCACCATGGCCTGCAAAAACGCATCATAAATTTTCTCATGCACCAAAATCCTCTTCGTGCAGACACACATCTGTCCCGTATTAAACCACGCGCCCATCGCACATTCCGCTGCTGTAGCGGGGATATCCACATCCTCGCACACCACAGCAGGATCGTTCCCTCCGAGCTCGAGGACGACGCGCGTGAGATTCTGCGCGCACGCTTGCAGGACTTTTTTGCCGGTGGCAGTGGAGCCTGTGAAGGAGACTTTTTTCACTCCGGGGTGGGAGACGAGTTGGGGGCCGAGAGAGTCTTCTCCTCCGATGCATTGGACGACTCCCGCGGGGAAAATTTGTTGGAGGAGTTCGATGCCTTTGGAGGCCGTGTAGGGTGTGAAGGGGGAGGGTTTGATGATGATGGGACTGCCGGCGACGACTGCTGGGGCGACTTTGAAGGCGAGAGAGAGGGCTAAGGGGAAATTCCAGGGGATGATTCCGAGGGAGACTCCGATGGGTTTGTAGACTGTCTTGACGACTTTGATGTCGTCTTCGTGTTCTTCGGTCGGGAAGGAGATTTTGGAATAGTAGTCCCACCAGCCGGTCACCGCATCGCATTCGGCGTTGGCCATGATTCGCGATTTGCCGTTTTCCGCCATGAGGATGTCGACCATGTGGGGTTTGTTGGCGATCCAGAGGGCGATGAACTGTTTCATGAGATTCTGGCGATGTTCAAGCGTGGTGAGACGCCATGTCTTGAAAGCTGTTTCAGCGGCGGACACGACATCGTGGACATCTTGCTCGGTGGCGATGGGGGTGTCCCAAAGTGGTTCTTGTGTTCGAGGGTTGATGGCCTTGCGGTACTTATCGGCACCTCTTTGCTTGCCGTCGATGATGTTGTAGAAGCTGTCCCATTGGATTGTGGAGGCCATGGTGATAGATGAGAGACGAAAAGGACTCCTTGATTGAAGCTCGATAGAAGAGGTCGTCCGTAGAGGTTTATATCATATCATTGGAAGTGCTCGAGCGTTACACCATCACCCATTGCGCGGACTTCTCCAGCCTCGATGTGGATACATGAGATCCGCTCTCGCCACAAGGCTGGCATAATCCTAGCAGAACAATCTCTCCGCTCCACTGGCACTCGGTAAGCAGCACTACCGGTACTCGCCAAGCGAGAATAGCAGCAGTATAAAAAGGGGTCGTTTCCGGTACACAAGTGAATATAGTGAAGACCGTAGGTGAATTGTACATAACAGAGAGTCAGAGACCACCCCTTCTTCCTCGGCCTCGTGGCCTCTCGGGGGGTACCCTGCATCGAGTTAGTTGGCTCCACCTCACCAAGATAGCCATTGCTCACGACGAGGTGTGGCCGGTGCTAAGGTACCAGAGACACTCCTTCGGTTATCCGAGGTTGTTCGAATAATAAATGCATACCAGAACGTATCTAGACAACTATCCTCGTCTGGGAATGTCACTCCTCCTTCGACTCGCTTCGTAACCGACGCACATGCTCCAAGCTCATTACCTCGTCCTCCGAATGGAACATTGCATCTTCGTCCACAGAACATCACCCGTTGTACTGACATCAGCACGCTTAAGGAGAAGATCCAGCGTGCAGAACATGCTCGAAACTCGAGGCAATCCTCCACTGCGAGAGGCCTACCTGTATATGAATGACATTCCCATTCAATAGCTGTATACTGGTAATTCCTCATATATGCATTTCAAGCTCATCCTCAGGGACTGCGCTGCCCGTTCCAATGCTACCTGCCCAGAAGAGTATACAGTAATTCAAGTTACCGCTTGAACGCAACTCACAAAAGTCCGTAAAGAAATCCCCGACACACCGGTGCCATAAATATCCTAGTGATGATGAATCACATGCCCAAAAACAGCAAATTCCATGCAAACTCCTTTCGATCGCCATCCCACTGCTGGCGCCAAAAATGATGATCCCGAGCCAATTCTTGCTTAATCTCCCTCCCAGTGTCTTTGCGCCAAGCCACCTAGGCTTGCTCTCTCAACACACTTTCCTAGCACCGAACAAAGCCAAGCTCAAGCTTGTGTCATTATCGCCCATACTCGGTGTCGCATCACTCATGACCTCCCATCGTCGAAGCACATACGGCACCACCTTCGCCTCGCCTTGCGATTGCGCGGGTTGGCCAGGTCTCGTAGAAACAGTTCGTGGTACAGCTCCAGGTCCACAGGAACTGGCCATTGCACCCGACCTGCCAGCATTGATCGCTTGCTGCTGCTGTTGTGCCGCTCTCTGTAAAAGAGCTTTGGCCTGTGCGCTACCACCAACAGCTTGCGATTGTGGATAAGATACCAGCGCAAGCCAGGACTCGGGACTCTTCGTTGACCCCAGGATGACACCAAGTCGAGGATCTCGGTAGCCGCTACGTGACATGCTTTGGTTCAAAGCAGCCAGTGTTTCCAATGGCAAAGTGTCAGCTAACGCTGAGGCAACATCATACGTGTACTCCAAGAGCCCCTGATGGCACTGCAGGCCGGGATGTCCTAGAAGCACACAGAGTGTCACCAATAGACTGTCACGGCCAGACTTCGGGTGTTCACTCTCGCTAACCGCGTCAGAGGCGTAGAGCACGCTGAGGTTGAGGAGTAGCTTCAGCATCGAAAGGTCACAGTTGTTATGTGCTTCAAGCGGTGCTTTCGGCAATCGTTCCGTGAGCGCCTTGATCCTCTCGGTGAGACTATGAACCACTTGTGCAGTGTCATCCCCTTGAAGAGCGTGATGTGATGCATATAGAATGTCAAGGTTGCGGCCTGCTTGAATGTCATCGATACTGCTGATCTCGTCTCCAGGCGATGTGCTGCTCAATATTTGATCTCTCGCCCAGCAATAGATGCTGCGGATCGTATGCTTCCCGGCACTCTCGAGAAGTTGTGGCCATACTTCGCTGCCATTGACAACGGCTTCCAATATCGTCGCCTGCAAAGTGCTATCAGGACTGTCTGGAATCGACGCCTCAACCTTGGCTAGAAACGACAGCGCACAGGTGCAATACACAACAGATATGGGGTCGGCGACTGCCACGATGGTTTGTGCATCAAGCTTCAGATCTGCTACCGGAATACCACGTGCAGTGCTCAGAATCTTGGTAATGACGCGCCCACAGTTGGAGAGAAAGACTTCCGATGAGGAGGCGCCAGCTAATGCTTGGAGACAGGCTTGGTACCTGCTCGCCGAGTATTCCATCAGCAAAGTGATCAGACCCGGCTCTTCACACGGGAATTGGGGGTCGTCCAAGGCTGAAATCAAGAGGGAGATGACGCTAGAAGCACAGGTCCTGCGGACACGCTGCTGCATCACATGGAAACGATATGCCTCGGCTTCGCGTAGACAAGCGTTCGCGACCAACTTCGATGTGAGCAGACGTATCATGTTAGATGCGGATGTGGAAGTGTCGATAGCTTGAGCAAAATCGATGACAGTGTCCAACCCTGTACAACCACTCGCCACAAGGGCGCTGATGAAAACAAAGGTCGTGGCGAAGTCGCCGGAGCCTCGAAGGTACCCCTGCACATAGCTTTTCGCCAGAGCGTCGAAAGCGATCGAGTCAACAGCATGCAGCTGACCGAGCCATACACACAGCTTGTACGATGTTTGTCCAGCTTCACCATATCCTTTGCCTACACGTTGCACGATCCTAGCGAAGACGCGCTGCATAAGCTGTTCATCCATGGTGTTTCCGCTTGCGAACACCGCATCGATCTCTTGGTCTGAGTTGAGACTTCCTGCTTGCATGCTCACCATACTATCAGAAGCAGGCGAACAGACTGCCAACGAAGTCTGATGCTCACAAAACGACAGGTCGTGTGGCAAGGCTGCAACTATCTGCGGCCTGCCAAGAGTGGACGCTTTGTCAACGAACGGCTGCGTCAAAGCAATGAGAGCAAGAACCAGTGTCCGACCAAGTGGTTGCTGTGAGCGTAAGGAAGCATACTGCTCTAGCATTTGGTTTAGCATGGGAAGCAAAACGCCAATAGCTGCGAACGATGTGGAGTGCATATTGATGGTGTCACATATGCTGGCAAGCACTGCAATATCGTTCGATGCCATTGTGATTTGTAACATCTCGCCAAGCGTCCGCAAATCTCCAGTCGATTCGAGCGCATTGCGAAAATTGCAGAATCGCCCGACGTCCAAGCTGCCGTCCGAAAGCAGACTGGACAACTCCCTAGTCAGAGATGACGCAAGCTCGTACCGAGAAGTCGCAGTCAAGCTTTTGATAGCCTCTGATGAGACGTCTCGAGCTGACAAAGAATCTCGCCGAGCGACATCGTCTAGGGTCGTCGCCACGATATCTCCATCATCGTGAAGCTTCGGAACCCTCTGTAGCAAAGACTTTCGAGTGTTCTGCAAATGAGTGGCCATGGCCTTCTCCGGGAGCGCAGTCAATAGACCAGTTGCTAGTCCGGCCGTTTCTGTTCCGGCCAAGGCTCCTGACGTGATAAGCCATTGCATGTACCGGCCGCAGGAGAAGCAATGAGCCCGTGCTAGTTCTGCGACCACGCGGTAAACGTCAGCAGCCACTACGTCCGGAGCGGGTGTAAGTCGCAGGTAGTTCATGATCGCGCTGTCCGTGTCGTGAGCTTGGGAGTGCAGATTCATGATGACCTTGGCAGCGAGATACGCTCTGCTGTCACCCACCCGGTACGCTGTAGCCGACCAGTTCAACAATGCAGCCACGAGCCTGTCCAGGTCGGGCATGAGGTTCCGGCAGGCGACAGTCAATTTCTCGACATCAATGTCAAGCGCGTGTGCGTCGAGAATGCCGTATAAAGTGAGCAGTGGGCATCGGATGTTCTGCGGAGTCTTCGTCAAAGGCGCGAGCAGCCGCAGGTTCCGCCTCGTAATGTTTTGCGCCGCGTCCGGTGCCATGTTCTTTAGGGATAGCAAGTGTTGATACTGTCGCCAGATTTTAGGCATGATCAAGCAGCCTCGGTTTGTCACTGCCAGAAGCGCGACGAGTTTGTGTAATCGTGTCACGAGGACATCGCTCGCTCTGGCGTCGCCTTGAGTCAGTTTCTGCAGGCTCTCCAAGGTGGCAGCGGCAAGTTGCCTGCCTCGTCTGCCAAATGCAGTAATGTCCTTCCAATAGAGCTGAACCAGAATAATCCAGATGGGCAATTGATCCATAGGCGCACGTGCAAAGCAAGATACAATCCAGTTCAAGTAGTGTTCCCGGTCCAGGAGCCGCTCGACGTAGAATGCCGTAGCCAATTTCACAGCGTAGTCCATCTTCGATTGCCATTCCGGCTGGCCGCACATAGCAATCACACTGGCCAGGAACTGTTCAACCTGTACCGACCATTCCTGCATCCATTTACTCTCCCCAGTAGCTGCAGCGACACCACTGACTCCCTTTCTCCTGAATGCTCTCAGCTCGTTCGCCCCAACGCACTTAGCCAGCCATACCGCACGTGGCATGGGGATGTTCTTGCTCAGACACTGTTCCATGAGCAGTTTCCCGCGAATACCATGCGGGATCGTCCTGCTCTGCTTTCGCAAGGGAACATCAGGATTCGCCAAATCGCGCAGCCATGCCTCTCGCTTCGTATCGGTGACAGTAACACGCGGTGGAGGTTTAAACGTCGAGGGGGCTGTGCACTTTCCGAGAGCCTGCCTCTTCTCGATCACAGACGTGAAGAGATATGACAATGTCTGCAAACCCATGTTGTTCTTAGCAGACAAGTTTGGCCATATGATGGGTTTGGCGGAATTGGTCTCTGTCGAGTTCGGTCCTGGCGCTTTATCGTAGTAGCCACCTTTGACAACGCCCTCGGTCAGTACGTCTTCTGGGTGTTGTCCACTCCAAGGGGCAAAATCAGCGACCTGCTTCGGGCGGGCAAGTCGAGTCGCACACGCCGGTGGCTCCAGGCCATTCGCCTTCCGCGCGAGCCGATCTATGACTGGTCGTCGACTCTTCTCCCTTCTTGGAGGCATTCTCGGCAAGGGAGGCAATGGCAGCGCCGTCCCCGGCAATCTCTGGTGGGAGACATGCTGTGATGTGCCAGATTCCAATCGGGACATATCGCTACCGCCGCCGCCGCCGTCAGTCCTCGCTCGTTTAGCTGGTCGTTCATGGTCGTCGTCGTCGCTCAGATCGATCACATTGGGCGAGCTGGAGATGCTGGCGGCATTGTTTGTGAAGGCAGCTGCGTTGCGGGAGAAGGAGGTGGTGGTGGTAGTGGTGGTGCTGGCAAGATCGGAGGTCGTCAGGTCCACGTAGTTGCCGTGCTGCGAGACCGACCGCACATTATTCAGGCGCGAGGGGACTGCCGGCCTCTTGAGACCTTGCTGGATAGCGTATGACCCGCTCACGGCGCGCTTGGGAGGCAGCGGTCGTTGACCCATTCCTCCACCCAGTGCTGCACGTTGCCCATGATCCATAGTACCGCTGCACCATCATCTTAGAAGCAGAAGAAGCAAGCCACATCTGTCAGCTACTCGAGTTGGTTGCTGCCAGGTGAGGAGACATGGGTCGGGAGATGGTGGAGGAGGAGGAGGAGGTGGTGGTGGTGGTCGAGTCTGTAGGGGAATGTTGGGATTGCAGTGGTGTGTTCGTGGTCGCACTCCGGGCGTGGTCCCAGAGGCAGGCTATGCTGCAGGGCACACAGTAGTAGGAAGGGAGGGTGGTACTAGGTACATGTAGGGAGCAGGAAGCGTGAGAGCGTGAGAGGTGAGTCGTGACGGGCGGCGGACGAGGTCATCCCAGGCTCCCAGCACAAAGAGACAGCAGCTGGGGTGAAGACCAGAGAAGACCGGGACGCGCTAGCTGCCGCCGGACGGTTGCATGTGCGTCAGCCAGCAGAGCAGAGAATTAGTAGTAGTAGGATTCAGGAAGTAGTGTGGCGCGACAAGAAGGCCAGACGACAGAAGACAGACTGACAGACTACTGACATAGAACTACTACAGACAGGGAAACGGAAACGGGGGAATCACTCGGTTGTCTCCGTAGATCTCAGGGCACACGGCACCGACGGCTTCCCTGTCCTGTCCTGTCCCAGACCAGACTCCCAAGACGCCTGTGCCTGGTGACACCTCCACCCACCGTCCGGCGTCCACCGACTTCCTACTGGTTTGAGCTGCTCCGAGATTACTGTTGGTGATGAGGAGATAAGTGACAGACGACGATAGGCCTCTCACACGCAGCAAGCAATCTGATGCCAACTACCTCACCTCACTACCGGCGACGACCGGAAAAATCATACCTATGTACACCTCATGTACGCGGCCAGCGTACAGATAGGGTAGATACAGATACCATATGGCATATGTCTGGAAGGGTGTTATTGCCCTACTAGGCGGCATCGACTCCGTCACTCCGAAACATCCACGGCAGATGCGACCTGTATGGATAAGGTAAGATAGTTCTAGTTCTGCCACTCGCTGTCCGAGATCAGGCCCGTCAGCTCGCAATCAATCATTCCACAACCTAGCAGTGGCAGCAGGCCACACGGTAATAAAAGATACACCGCAGTGACCGCACTCTTTCGCAACCGTTAAATCGTGCGAACCCCCGGAGCTAGTAGGTTTTACCCTCCTCGCAAGTCGCAAGGTTCCGCTTCCGGACGTGTCAACCAATCCGCCCGTTATCTCGCCATCGTCTCGACTGCGCAGTCAGGTGTCGCTTGCTTGCTTGCTTGCTTGCTTGCGTGCTTGGTGGATTGATCCTCGCGGCAGTACGACAGTGATCGGCAGTGAGTGTGTGGAAGTACTGTACAGAGCCGCAGGAAGCATCCCATGGTTCCCGTCTCGCCACCAGGCACGCGAGAGTACAGTAATTATTCTACCCAGGTACATGTAGTCGTTCCCAGTCTGTAACTCTGTAACAACTTGTTGCAAGGTTGAGAAAAAGTGCCAAGAGCGGATAAATCTATTCAGCGGCAGTACCCACTAGTTATAGTTCCGCACCATCTCGTGTCGATAACTCACAGCCTCACACAAGGACTGGACAGGACTGGGCTGGACTACTGGACCACCACATCCACTTCGGCCTCTCGCCTTGCACAACTTGGAACTGATTGCGCTGCGCTTTGTGCACAGCCAAAAGTCCCCAAGTCCCAAGACCCTCGCCCGTCCTTGATCTCGCCGACTCTCCCGCCACCGACATCCGAACGCAGCCTACCGTATCGCGTGGAGCAGCAGAGCAGCAATAATGTCCGCAAAGAAGGACATGCGCCGCCCGGATCTGGGTAGGACTTTGTCATTCGAGCCCCTCACGGGAAAGGGCAAATGAAGGCTTACTACGTGTCACCTACTCTAGTCGTACCTTACCAGGCTCCCGAGAAGGATGAGGGCGCCACGGACTTTCAGAGTAGGCAATGCCCCGTGCCGCCGCTGCGCCCACAGACTGGTGGCAGGCAGCGGTATTGCCGCGATATTCAGTGTTGCTTTCTTACCTTATGCTGACGTTACGCTTGTCAGGCACAATGACCAGCACCCTTCCCATGGCAGCTGTAAGCTATCACGATGGTTTCATCAATAATATGTACTCCCACGTGACTGTATCATCGCTGACACGTGATTGATATGCAGATATTCACGAGGAACAAGTAAGAACCATCATCTGTCTGACTCTGACACAGCTCAGCTCAGCCCAGCCCAGCTGCGTGACAGGATTCCAACTGACCCATCTCTGCCAGACTATTAGGCTGGACGGCAGTTCTCTTTTCCATCCAAAGCTGGCTTTCGGAAACTCCCGCTCAGAAGTCCGTCGCCTCATCGCCTGCTTATCTGCAAGTCGGCATGGCGGCCTTGTCGCTAGCTGTCGGTACGTACATACACTCTCATACTGTACCCAGTCCTGCTGCCACACATTCATGATTCCCTTCTATACATACAGTCCTCGCCACATCAAAGTTTTCATACCTGCTAACATGAAACAGGTTACATGCCTCTTTTCATGCCTCCAGTCGGCGGATCTAGCCCGATCGGCGGCAGCGGCACAGAAGCTCCTGCACCGAGTCCGTAGAATTCAAAATTGTCTTTTTTTTTTTATCTCGGTCAACCCAGCTACAGATCTGTCGTCGTCGTCGTCGTCGTCCTAGACACCTAGCTCTGTAATGACTATACAAACAGTACTGCATCGAATCTTGCATCTATGAAAACCGCGTCTCAATAACAACATCTACTGCGTAAAAAGATCTAGACCCTTAGTTCTTCGAATACCTCCCTACCTCCCTCCCTATCTACTTCACCTTACCTTCACCATAGTAATCCCAGCGAATGTCGCTTCTTTCTAGAACGATAAGGTAGATCGGCGGTGAGTAGTGGCGCCCATTCCTGTAGTATTGCAGCTTCTCGCGCCGATTATTGCGCGTGGTGGTGTTTTGATTTTCCGTTCGGGCTGGAGGTACGAACAATGCGTGGTGGGTGTTGCGGGTGATGGAAATTTGGTATCATGGGCGTCTCGTAGATGCAATACGAGTCGAAATTTTGCTTTTCGCATATCGAATCTCGGAGCTGGCGCGTGATGGCTGCCAGGTGATGAGGTGACACCTCTTGAGATATAGATTTCATAGACGGTTGGCGAAGAAGTCTTTTTTCTTCTTCCTCTTCTACAATGTGCACTCAGCCGAGTGCTTCGTCGATTTCCTTTTTCGAATACCCGAGAATATATAGGATATCCAACAGAGTCGTGCTATTCAGCTTGCTAGGAGCAGCATGCTGCACCTTTGGCTTTGCGTTGAAAGCAATTCCCAGGCCTGCAACTTCCATCATAGGCAAGTCATTCGATCCATCGCCCACCGCGACGACATTTTCCGGGCTGAGACCATTATCTCTCGCAATTTGTAAAAGCAGTTCTCGCTTCTTCAGCCCATGAATGATAGGTTGACCTGGAACCAGTTCACCAGTCAATTGCCCCAAAGCCGGATCCGTGACCAAATGGTTGGCATATGCATAATTCAAACCAAGCGTGTCTTTGACCCATTCTGCTAAGGGCGTGAACCCGCCACTGAGCACAGCCCCTTTCCACCCGAGCTTGGTCAGAACTCGCAGCAGCTCCGACGCTCCTGGCGTGAAAGTGATAATTTCCGTCTTCAGCTGCTCCCAGATAGTGGTGGGCACGCCTCGGAGAAGAGCCACTCTCGCTCGCAATGATGCTTCAAAGTCTGTGTAAGGCTCCTCGCCACGCATGGCGGCTTCTGTGATGGCTGCGACTTGGTCGTACAATCCGACCGCTCTCGCCAATTCATCGATGACTTCTTGCTGGATGAGAGTACTGTCCATGTCAAACACTGCCAACCCGGGCTTTCGGTGAGCGGCATATAGACGTCCGGGCTGCATGACCATCTCGACATTATACTGGCTTTGCAATGTCTGCAGGGAAGGACTGTCGGTGAAGATCTTGCACTCTCGCAACGTCGGTGTCGTGCCCACAGCCAGCTTCAACTCTGCCACACGACCATCTGCAGCCGTCGTCGGTATTTGGTCTAGGAATTTCGTAGATACGATTTTCGCGCCATTGAGGTCTGCAGTGTGTTGGCTGTAGGTGTTGCTGATGCTACCGAACAGCTTCTGCCACTTTTCAGGCTGCAGATGGTCCTTGGCAAAGACCAGAGCTACGAGCTCGGTGTTTGCCGTTTGTTCTTCCATTCTGTCTTCAGCCTAGGAAATGGCTTTGTATACATGTAGAATCTGCTGCGAATCCATAAACCGACTCGCTCGTGTTGTACCTAGAGAATGGAAGTCAAGTCTGGGGGTAAAAAAGGGAAGTTGGTGCACGTGATTGCAGATACGATGCCGATCTCGGTGGACTATTCTATCTTCTTGTTCGTCTCTTCTCGTTCTTCACAACAACTTCTCTCGTATGGAACTATCAAAATCAGCCTTCTACCCATCAGTCCCGGCTAATCACACAAATATTCATCGCACTGCTCAAGGCGTACGCGGCGCCGCAAGACTGCTTGATGATGATGATAGATGCTTTGATGTTAGGTGATATATCCTACTGAATTGCACTCAGCCGAAGCACTTCACTCATTGGAGAGGCAGAAGCGATGATATATGATCCCAAGTAGAAGTATAGGTAGAGTATGCTTCTCTGATCATTCCACTCTCAGTGGACACTGCTGGAGACTACTACAGTTCTATGCACTGTACGCTCGCAGCCAGCCATTCACTCATACATACTTCTGTCCTCTCCTCTCCCTCCCATCCTTACTACTCCTCCAAATCCCCGCCTTACCCGTCCTCCCTCCCATCCTCACAACACCCACCAGATACTGCACACCCGCCACCACCCCATCCACAACCTGCACACCCTCCTCCTTCACAGCCTCTTCCACCGCAACTTTCATATCCGTCATACCCGCACACCCCAAACAAAGCACCTCCGCCCCCTGGCCCATCAATTTCCGACTCACATTTCTCAACACACCGAGAACATCCTCTCGAGGCAATTTTTCCAAATCGAGGACTCCGAGATTACAAGATTCAATTCCTGCGATGTACCCTTCCATTCCATAAGCCGCTACCGAAGAGCGATGGATTCCTACGCTGCGCTGACTCGTTGCTACAATTCCGATTTTACTTCCTAAGGTCCTTGCGATGAGGAGACTGGCCTCCATGATGCCAATGACGGGGAGGTCGAACTCTTCTCGGAGCATTCCGATGAGGGGATGGTGGGAATAGCAGGCGACGAGAATTGCGTCGTGGGAAGCTATGAGGTTGGGTTGTTGGACGAGAGATCGGAAACATGCTGCGGAAGAGAGGACGGCGTCGACGTGGCCTTCGATTGCGGTGGGAGAGTCGTTTGCGGGGCCGGTGAATCCTGTGATGGAGACGTCGGGGGGAAGGGTTGGTTGGACTGTCTGAAGGCAGGACGTCGTCATGCTCGAGGTTGAGTTGGGGTTGATGAGGAGGATTCGGATGGGCTTGGGTTCGGAAGTGGCAGTGTCGTTGGTCATCGATGCCATACCATGTGGCCTGCGCACCGGAATGGCCATACTCTCAGTAGCGGCGTTATTATCCAGACGAGGAGGCTCCACGACACCCGTCTGCCGGACGATTCTCTGATAATGCTCGACACGCCTATGCCTCTCAAAATCAAACGTCTTAGTCTTCCCTTGCCGACACCTCTCCAGATCAATCTCCGCAAAAACCACCTCATCCTCTCTCGTCTTCGCTTCCGCCACCACCCTCCCTTGCGGATCCACAATACAACTCCCCCCAATCAACCCAAACTTCCCATCATCCCTCCCACACCTTGCCGCACACACACTAAACGTCGCATTCATATAACTCCCACTCTGCATACACAACCGATGAAGAAACAACGCCTCCTGTTCCGCCTCTTCCACCGACTGCTGCGACGACGATGCATCCGCTCCCCACAACTCCGGCGCGAACCCAGCGGTGTTATACCCGCAAAGCACGACTTCGACGCCTTGCAGACCGAGACATCGCCACGCTTCGGGCCATCTGCGATCGTTACAGATCATCATGCCGAAAATCGGCTCGGAGCACTCTGCGAGATGGGGCACGCGAAAGGCTTGGAAACCGAGATCTCCTGGGAGGAAATATCGCTTTTCGAGCTGGTTGGTCGGTTCATAATTATTACCATTATTATTGTCATTCGGAAAAGGGTCAAAAGTGCCCGGAAGATGAATTTTGCGATATTTGGCAAGAATCGAACCCGTCTGCGCGTGGAAGTATATACTGGAATTGAAGTGTTGTTGTTGTGGATGATCTGCTACGGTTGCTTCTGCAAAACCTACGCTGATATCAATGGCTAATTGTTGGGCTCGGGTGAAGAGGGCCGCGGTCGGGGGAGATGTGGTGATGTCGCCGTGTTCGAAGAAGGAGTCGAGTTCGGTTGGGTCGGTGAGGAGATGGCGAGGGAAGAAGGTTGTGAAAGCGAGTTCGGGAAAGAGGACTACTTCGGCTTGGTGCTTGGATGCGGATTCGAGGAGATGGATCATGCGGTGGAGGACGTCGGGGCGTGGTGTGGTGCGGTGGATGGCGCCGATTTGGGCTGCTGCGATGCGGATTTTGCGTGGCATGATTTGGGACTATGTGTTTATGTACCTAGATTTAGAACTAGAGAGAGTTGTATACCAGTGCAGCATGTGATTAGCAGATGAGTACGACTTCACCTTCACCTTCACCTTCACATGTAGACTTAAGGTAAGGTACCTACTTGTATTCTAGAGTACCTGTATTACCTTACTCACCTTTTTCATCAGGCATGTGCTACATGTACCTGACAGTGCTGCAGTCTGCCCCGCCAATCCATCACCATCACCGTCAATCATCAATCATCAATCATCAATCATCAATCCTGCCATGGACTGCCTCGACATGGGAAAACGGTGAAAGCTGACGGTGAGTGTGAGGCGATGGCACTCGGGCCGGGCGCACTCGTTGCAGTTGTCGCCGAATGTCGCCGACGGCAATCAATCATTGGATCACCACATCATTGGGGCTGTTCGGTTATCATTGTGCATTATCAGTCATGCAGATGCCGTTAGGTACAGTATGTATCACGTATCATTGTTCATCACGGCATTAGGTACATACATACAGTAGTTCTATCATTGTTCACACCGGCGTCTCTCTCGGCCGAGATGTGGACAGACAGACAGACAGGCATTAGTTCGACATAACATCTGGATAAAGGTCACCCCCCTCCGGCATCCCTACTGGACTGGACAAGGAATAACACGATCTGAACATCCTCGGGTTGGTTGAAGTCTACCCACGGTACATCGTTCTAGCGGCTAATTGCGAAATCAAGCGATTCCAATGATAAATCCAACGTGGAACCCGCGTGGCTATGCTGGAATAGGTGGTATGGTAGAACTAGGGTCATAATAGGGTGGTAGAGTGGTGAGTGGTAGGGTGGTATCGGGAGCTCCCCGTCGTCCTCCCAAGTCCCAACTGCCACTGCCACCCTGTAACTGTTCTATCCTCCTGCACACTGATGCTGGTGAATAAGGTGACAATGTCTGCTTCTTCTGATGAATCTCGTGCCCGCCCGCTATCGGCAGTCGCCATCTTCACACGCCTCCTCTAGTGCTCCCCATTGCGGGTCGTGTTGGGGACAGGCATTGTTTATTGCCTCTGATTATCGGATACTCCAAGAGTAGTACATACCTTACCTTACCTGACCTTACCTTCGTAGTCATCGTCATGACCACCACCACCCTCTCTGTCCTGCCCTACTGCACCTTCTCTCCCTCCCTTCCTGTTCCTGTAGAACAACCCTCGCCGTCTCTGTTCCCGCTGAAGTCAGGACGTGAGCTTCCACCACCGCTGCCATCGTCGCCCTCTGCCCTCTCGATGCTCGCTCCCGCCATGCCCTCCTTCCACCCGCAGGAGCTGCAGCAGCAGCAGCAGTCCAGCGCCAGCACCAGCCAGGCCAGCCCTCCGCCTGCACCGCTTGCACCGCCGCCGCAGCAGCAGAGCATAGACGGCACTGACAGAGCACGTGCATACAAGTCGCGGAACAAGAGGCCATGCGACTTTTGTCGATACAAGAAAGCGGCATGTCATCTGGAGAGTGCGCCACCGTGTGAGCTGTGCATCCGCTACAACAAGGAGTGTACGTTTGTGGAGAGCCCTGCCAAGAGGCGTCGGCCCAACGACTCGGCTGCCGACAAGGAGAACAACGGCAACGGCAACGGCAACGGCAACACCAATGGCAACGTCCATGCCAGCTTTTTCAAGAGGCCTCGTACAGACAGTCACGACCACACGCCCACCTTCACCAATGGCGGCATCCTGGATCTCCACCAGGAACTGTTGCCGTGGGAAAATGGCATCAATCCCTTCTCCGTCAATGGCATGCCGACCCTCGATGCGGACCTGCACCACCACGACTTTCCATTCGATCCCGCCCTGTATCAGGAGCCTGTGCCTTTCGAGACCTTTGAGCCGTTGTCTGCGTCGACAATGCCTAGCATGGACCACCAGTTCCCCACTGGTCACAGGCATAGCTCCTCCTTTGACCACTCGACCTCGCCACAATCGAGCATAGCGAGCGTGCCTCTTGACCTCTCCCTGCCTTTTGACTCTACCACCGGCGAGCCTTCTCTCGATCGCCAGCATTCGAGCAACGCCCAGATCGTCGGATTGGGGGGCGAGCTCGACCCGTATTTGCTGTCGAGGTATCGATACGATGAATACAACGAGGCCTCGTTTCAATCCGTTCGCATGCGCAAGATGAACAGTGGCCCAGCAGAGTCTCAGCAGACCGTCCCCGCGTTCTTCGTCATCCAGCACAATGGTCTGGCTTCCAAAGCTCAGCCACGAGACAAGTCCGAATCCAGCGAGAAGTGGCGGCGAGAGCTGGAGGAGCTGGTGCCAGAGGAAGCTGGAAAGCGATTGATTCGACTGTTCTACAGATATGTGCAGCCATATTTCCCCATCCTGAGTCGAGAAGGTGGCGAGCGAGATGCAGATGGATTCAGGGAGCCCAGTGAATTGCCTCCTTGTGTGCTCGCAGCCATATACGGACATGCGCTTCCCTTTTGCCCTTGGGACGAGAAGCTCTGTGTGGACGTGTACACGCTCTCATCTGCGGACGCACTGTTCAAGCTCGCGTGGCTCTCGTGCCAGCCTCTCCTACACACCCCCACGATCGCCGTGTTACAAACACTGCTCATGCTGGTGCAACGCCGACCCACGAATCGCCACGTGAGCGACACTCCCTTCAAATGGGTCATGATGTCTACGGCAGTGAGCATTGCCCAGGCGCTGGGCTTGAACCGCGACCCTACCGATTGGCCACTTCCTTCGTGGGAGATTAAGCAGCGAAAGCGTCTCGCGTGGGCAGTGTTTGTGCAAGACAAGTGGCTTGCGCTCAATTTTGGACGCAGCAGCCATATCCAAGCTGATGATTGGGATGTGCCCCCGTTGACAGAAGGCGACTTTCCCGAACCAGATCGAAGCGATGACGAGAACCACATTGCAGATTTCAGCTGCCAGCACTTTATCAAACTCTGCGACTTGACCATGATTGTCGATGATATCCTCCACAAGCTCTTCAGCATCAAAGCGACCAGACAGCTGCACACCAGTCTGGAAGCGACGCTTGAGGTTGCCAAGCCGCTGCGCATCAGATTGACAGAGTGGAATCAGACTCTACCGGCTGGTCTGTTGCCAAGTCAGCCTACGAATGGTGCGCCATCACCAATCGACTCTCCTAGGAGTGACAGGCGAAGATCGGTGCAACTTGAGCTAGATGGCAACGGTTCTCTGCAGCTCGCATACATTACGGCAAAAATCGAGCTCTTCCGCGCCATGCTTCGTCCACGCGTGACAGATGCCAACGCTGCGGCGATTACAGCCCTACGCATGGGAGCTCTCTCTGTAGCGAAAGAAATCTCGACATTCCTAGACGACCTCCACGCACGAGAGTTGGAAGGTTTCTGGACGAGCTGTGCGTGTTATTTCCCCCTTTCCTTTCGCTTCTTTTCCCCATCCATTCTTCCTCACCTACATTACTGACACTATCCAATAGACGCCCGAACAAACTTCACCATCGCCTCATCCTTCATGCTTCTCCTGTTCGCCACGTCTCCCACCCTGCACGACGCGAAAGAATGTCTCACGCTCCTCAATTCCTGGCGAAGCTTGTTACGAATCAAGAGTCGGAGTTGCGATATGCTCAGTCTTGCTCTCCTCCGACTCGATGGAGTGTTTGTGGCTGGAATGGATCAGTTGATTGAGCTCAGTCCTGCAGCGGAACAGGCTTGGCGGGAAAGGAAGGATAAGGATGGGACGAAATGAGGAGGTGATGATGATGAAATGAGGAGGTGACGTTGGGAGGGTTTTTGTGTTGTTGATTGATGACATCTATGATGGAAAATTTTACGATGATTTGGATGTGATATATGTGTACAGGGTGGTTTCGTGTGTATGTGTGGGGAAGTACTTTTAGGTACTGATGGGACCTGTTTGTAGATGTGTATACAAAACGAATAATATGATGATATGAATGAATGAATGATTGGACGCGGTTTTTCCTTCCCCCCTCCCCCAACAACAAATCGCCAAAATCGTATGCTCGTGTCGTCTTCGTTTTAGATATCGACTCTAAAGAAGTTTTTGTTCTGACAATTCTTAGCTACCTTCGTTCATCAACATATCTCATCCATCCCCCCATCCCCCCATCCCACCACACCCATCCATCCATCTTCCATCACATATCTCATATCACCCATCTTCCATCTCATATCACATCTCAATAATCACCCCCCAACAGCCTTCCACCCCCTCACCCACTCTTTCACAGCCTTCCCAAACTTCATAAACCCCACATTAAACTCCTCGTGGAGATATTTCCGATCTGTGACTCTCTGCGGAAAAGCTATCCCTGCGCCATATACACCTGGTAGAGGTTGTAATTGTGATTGTGATTGTTGCCGCTGAGATGCATCAGCATCAGCACAGCCATGAGCGCCTGCGGCGGGAGAGGGAGGAGAAGGAGAAGGAAGAGGAGATGGGGGGATATAGCGAAATATGCCTGTGTCGTGGTCGAAGATTGGGGAGATGATGAATTCATCTTGGCTGTTGTTTTTATGATGATCAGCGAGTTTCAATATCGGAATCGGATTTTTCGTATATCCAATCGCTTGAACGACGAATTGCACATTATTTTCTTCCGTCAAATAGGCGCGAAACACTTTTTCTTCATCGCCTTTGCGGTAGCGAATCATTTCGACAACGCGGCCGACGGGCGAAGTGGGAAGGCGTGCAGGTTCGAGATGCTCGCGGGCCCAGAGGGCGGCTTGGCCTTTGAGGCCGGTGTTGTCGCGGGCGGAGACGTGGCCGTGAGCGTCGTATTCGGCGTAGCGGAGATTGTGGCGGGTGAACCATTTGATTTGGAGGTTGGGGTGGGATGATAAGGCGATTTGGGAGAGGTTCATGAGGACGAGGATGGCGGAGTGGGAGGCGCCGATGACTGCTATGGTTGTGGGGCTGAGAGGGGGGAGGAGAGAGGAGAGTTTGGTGGGGGATAATGCGTCGTCGAGGTTGATGTGCTTGAGACCTGCTGGCTCGTAGGGGAGCGGTGGGTCGAGGGGCGTTGAGCCGGTGCAGAGGATGAGGCGCTTTGTGTGGACGTTCGTGATGGGTTCAGGAGATTGTGGTTGTGTGGTGATGAGGTTGACATTCCAGGTTTGTGAACTCTCGTCAAGAGTGGCTTCTGTTACACGGCCGAGTTGTGCAGTCACGCCTGGAGTCTGCTTCAGGCCAGAGGTGAGCATGAGGCAGATGTCTGCTGCATGGCTGAGTTGACAACCCTTTTCCTGGTCCAGCTCTCGTATCCTTCGCATCATATCTTTGCCGGTATCACCAGGCGCAGTGCTCGATACGGTAGACTCTTCCAGGCTATTCACAATATTCCGAAAAGGCGTTACCGATTCAGCAAACTCAAGGAAGAGCTTGGTCTTGGTGTTTGAGGGAACTTCTCGGTAGTACTGATTGACTCTGCCTCCTTGGAACGTCTCGTCCACCCATAGAATATTGCCGACTTGATTCTCCAGCAAATTGCCAACAGACACGATACCAGCCGGTCCTCCACCGACCACAACAGCATCATACGTGGTGGAGAGACCCGACATGGCGGAGTCTCTCCTGTACACTTGCGCATCATTTGCAAGTGAGGCCATCGTTCTTGTAGTTCTATTGCTGAAGTTTGTCAAAGATGTCGAAAGGACAAAGTCGGACTGTGGCCTGGAGTTTGTGCGTCTCGAAGCAACAAGAGACCACGGTCTGCGAGGAGCCGCGACAAACATAGTTCTAGTTGTAGGTGGACGGGTCCCATCACTCTGCACGCTTCGTCTAGTGCACAACCTCCCTGCTTGAGACGCAGCGCGAGTGTGCCGCGGCAACGACATCATGCATGGTTGCAGCTCACCAGATCGGGCATCGATCCACGTCCTGATAAGGTGTCTTGCCAGACTACTCTGATGCGTTCGCGACATGTGTGGTCGACGTCGCTATGGGATAGAATTATATGCCGCGCGAGCACGTGCAATGGTCGCTGGCCGATGGTCTCAGCAGAAGCAGAGTCCGCTGGACGCTTCTAGGCCAATGAAAGGGGCAGGAGAAGCGGCAACGATGGAATTCCCCGTGAATAAGGTCCCCGTGTGAGTGAGCTGTTGCACTTCTTCTTCTTCTGGCAGCACAATATAACGCGTCTCGTCTTCTGATAACAGGCGTTGCCGACGAGCCGCAGCGTGTGTGGCGACAACGCGAGGCCAGCTTCGTTTCGTTGAGAGTCGGCAGTGGTGGTGAGTAGTGAAATCCCTCTCAATAATACAGAGGGAATGTTGCAGGCCACGTGCAGTCTGGAGTATGTTTCTTGCCTTTGTCTGCTCACACTCTCGACGGGAGGCAAAGGAGGCGAAGTCGTGTCGTAGGAGGGAGTCTTGGCTTAGCCGACATCGGCCGTCTAGAGATATCATGACCTTTTCGAGTCTATACCTTATACTTGATCCCTCGAATATATATATATATACCTTACTACTAACAAGAAAGACTACCTACCTTATATAGTATGTAAGTAAAAAGACACAGATAATATATAAACGATTACACCATTCACCCTATAATCACGACTTCGTACATGTACCTAGTTATATAGCTTGGCATACACCCCCGACTCTAACGGACGGGAGTTTACTACCTATACATACTCTCCCGCAATGCTCATTGGTCTGGAGGAAATGGTCTTCTCTTCTGCTCGATATTACTTTCTAGATGCAGTCTGGGGTGTTCGCGCCTTCTCTCCAATGTCCGCGGTGCAGTAAGGCGAGTATGATTACATAAATATCATCAAAACCACCTCCGTCCATCCAACTTCTCCTTCCGCCGACCCGGTTCTGTTTCCTCTCGGGGTCCCACGTATCCAAGGCAGACATCGCTGTTCAAAGCTCCCTTCCCCACATGCAGATCTAAATCGAATATTCCGCCCCAATCCCCTATGCTAAACGAAGCCCTCACATGCACACCCCCTTTTCGACTCTTCGCCTCGGGGCTCAGAAACGGTCCCAAGAGATTTGTAACACGCCATGCCAGCGCATCAGGCGCGTATTTGGTTCGCAGCTCCATCTCCCACCCATTTTCGAAGTCCTCATCTGAGATGAGGACAAGCGCTTTGGCTGCTGGCGATCGGGCATTGGTCCAGTACGATATGACTTCGCTATCGCGCGGCTGACCTTCAAACTGTGTACTCAGCCACAGACTAATGATCAGAGACTCAAGCTTGTGAAAGTGTCTGAGGGATGAAAGAAGAGGCGTAGTAAGCGGCGTGGGTGAGAGCAATAACGGCGCACCCTTCCAGCCACAAAGCTTTAACTCGCGAACAGTGTCTGCATGGTATGATGCGAGTGTGTGTAGCATCGGTGGCTGCCCATGCCAACCGTAGTGTGGGACGAAAGTGAAATCGCTGCAAGGTGGGTGCAGCTTGCTGAAGCCAAGTGCGAACACTGCAGACATGTCTTCCGCTTCGAGATTCGTCCGGTCAAGTTCATCGACGAGTGCCGCCACTCCCGCACCATCTTCACCCCAGCTATTGCCGACAGGACTGCAAATTCCAATCGTCACGATCTTTTCCAGTCTGCATGCATGCAGGGCTCGCACAACCTCTCGTCTTTCGTCTCGCGGCATGCCACCTTCGATCTTGATACTCCGCAGACTTCTCAGCTTGGGTGCAAACTCGGCGATGAAGCGCTTTCGTCGTATGCGATCCTCATAAATTCCCATACCTTCCGTCTCCGAGAGTGGTTCGCCGACCTCGCTGAACTTGGTGTCGACTCGCAAATCAATCAGGTTGCGAGCCATGTTCTCCAGAACAAGGTTCACTCGCTGTTGAACTTCAGGCGTTGACGGTTTGTCGGAGAAGAAGCGGTTCATGGGCCAAGCTAAGCATTGGAGTTCTGGATGGGCTTCTATGAACGCCAGACCGGCTAACTCGAAGGGCACATCTTGGCCAGTGGATGGCTCTCGGATTGTAAGCTGGTTCTCTGTCGGAACGGTGCTCGTGTCTAGAAGATATAACCCGTTAGGCAGTGTTGTGTGCATAACAACACAATTGCGCACTTGAAAGGATCTTAGTTTGGGAAAGCGACAACTGAATAGGCTGTGATACATCGCGACCCATCTCTCATATCTCCGGTCGCCACGACACAGATGATTCCCAGGTGTAACGTGTGGCAGACTCAGAATCCAGTCCAGATTGAGCGAAGTCAAACTGGCGCTTGCACTATTCAGCATGAGTATGGCTGCATCAGCACATGGCATCTTCTCGAGCTGCATATCTCGCAAATCCATTGGCACCTGCGACAGCGAGTCTGGGTCGAGTATATTGCCTCGGTATGCAAGTTCAGCTCTTCGCCAGCTTGTCAGCTCGCAGAGCATGCGCACTTCCTCTGGCAGCTCGACCAACTTGCCCAACGCCTCATATATTCGAGCGTCAAAGCGTTGCGCAGTTTCGTAGAGCTCCACAAGCGGGTGGTCCTCCATTAACTCAGTAAAGCTCTTCTCTATTGTGCGCTTGAGCTGATTCGTAGTCTGATGTCGTTGCGCCTCTAGCCACGTGATATAATCGTCTCCTGCTCTCATTTCAGTCGACAAGCGATTGGTACTTGCGGCATATCTTGCACCGACGCCATCTTGCAGCTCTTCGGTATACAGATCTCGGGCATAGACGGTATAGTGCGCGTAGACAGCAGGCTCAAGTGGTGATGCTCGCAGCGGCATCCGGCGAAGGCGGATACTTTCCAAGCCCGTGAAGTCAAGCAGTCGAGGCAAGCCGAAAGGGTGGTAATCAATAGTTGGATCGAGTCCAATAGAGACACGACAATTCTCTAGCCAAAGCTTACGAACTCGGGCATAGTCACCCGTGGCTCGTCTGGAGTCAAACAAGCATCTCAACAGAGCATCAGTCAAATGAGGATGTCCCATAATGATTCTCAAAGTATGCACTTTCTTCATATTAAAAACGGCCATATGGACGAGCTTAATGGTCCTCACATCTGCTGACAGCGTTTGCGCACTGAACGAATTCCTGGGCAGCTCATGGAAGATGGCGGGTGGGGGCAGGTGACATCGATGGGTGAGCACGTGTACATGCGCGGCGAGCCATGGCTTCGTCGCCAGAAGCACGAGCTTCTTCAGCAAAGGCGTGTCGTCGTGGTCGTCGTACTCAGGCGCGCCGTAGGTTTCGTGCTCTGCCTTGCAATCGACCAGCTCGACACTCCTCCAGAGGTGCGCGGTGGCGACTTCGTAACACCAAGTCGATGTCAGACTCAAGCGCTGCAGAGCCGGCCGCTCGAGTCGCTCCAGGATGTTCTGCAGCAGTTCTGCTGGCAACTGATGGAGGAATCGCATACTTGGCATCGTGGAATGGGTTTGGGGATACTTGGGTGGCGGGGACGGGCGGAGGGGGCGTTCTTGCGTAGCCGTGCTGCCAAGAAGAGGAAGCAGAAGAGGAAGAGGAGGAAGAAGAAGGAGAAGAAGAAGAAGAAGGCGAGCGACGATGGACTGGAGGTGTGTCTTCTTACCGTCTGGCGCGTCATTGCATTGTTTTCGGCCTCATATCGCCTGTGGCTGCGAGTTGGAGTGAACTGGAATGGTCTGGTGAAGTCAAGCAGGAGATGACGATTGACGAAACGAAACCGACCAACCGGAGCGCGGGGACTGCCGCTGGCAACGACAAGTCATTGTAGCAATCCTACATGTATCTACCGCCCGCTGCCAAATTCCACCTCCTCCTCCCCCTCCTCCTCGTCACCGTCGCAATCAACCTGAAAGCCACACAAGCAAGAGGGTATATATATACATACATCTACAGAACAGCAAGTACCTCCATGGTACAGAGCCGTGTCTTTGAACTCAGAGATAAGAAAATAGAACCCATACAATTTCTGCCATCACACGGCCGAGCCTACAATGATCGTCGAGACGCCGGATGTCACTGCGAGCTCTCGTCTCTGCGTCCCGCATTCCAGTGTGCTCAACATCCAATTCACGATTTTGTTCCAGACAATGCCTGCCATTACGCGCCACCGCAAGTCATGCTGTCAGCATCTAGGCTGATGAAGACGCCCCATTTCTCCCAAATCACCGTGCTATAGTAGGCCACCTTCAACACCAAGCCTGGGTGTAGCTGTGGGTGTAGGGTCGTCAAAGCTTCGTCTTTTCGTGACAGCCGGGCTTCTGCTGGTCTTGGATCCATCAGATGTGCCGGGCCTAGTAGCATTATCATCGTCATCATCAATTTCGAGACCGCGCCGCCAATCCATTAGGCTGCTATCGCCATTGGCACCCGCCGGTCCCGCAGTTGTGGGTGTTCTATCATAATCAAAACGATCTGAGAGCCGGTAATTCTTTTTCGAAGTTGTAATTTCCCAATGCGTCCGCAGCGCGTCCAACTCGGAAGCGAGAGAGTCGAGAGCCATGGAATTCCGTCCTTCATTGCCCGTGGCCGATTCCGTGGCAGAGTAGGTCGAGTCGCCACCAGCAGAGACTTGACGCGAATGCCCTTTGAGGTGCACAGGCATATGCGTTTCGTTGGCATCGACGCTGGATCCACTGCCGCTGGGAGCACGCTGATGGACCATGCCATTCATGGTAGGAGTACCAGTAGGGCTGCGCATCCTCGACTGGCGGCGGTAATTGTCAACACTCGATTCGACCTGATCAAGCAGAAGCTGGACCTTGTTCTCGGCGTCACGAGCTCGTTCCTCCAGCAGTCCATTCTCTTTTTCCAGACGCTCCATGTCGTCCTTGGACGTTGCCACTGTGGCATGCAGGCTTTGAAGCTCAGCTTGCGTGGCTGAGTGAGAGCTCTTGGTCTGCGACAACTCCTCCTGCATATTTGCAAGTCGACTTTCGAGATCCTTGATGGAGCCCTGCAGGCTTGCCTGCACCGTCGAAACCTCTTGCTTCAACTTTTGGCGCTCAGCCTCCCACTCTTCGTTTTGACGATCAGTGGCAGGCGTGCTCCTGGCACTGGACTCCATGTCGTCCTTGGCTTTGGTGAGCTTTTTGCTCAACTCGGCGTTTTCATTCTTGACACGTTGCATTTCCTGCTTCATCTTAGAAAGCATTTTCTCCGTGCCACGAAGATATTTCACTGCGGCCTGGTGGTCATTGTCGAGAGCAGCAAGCTTCTCCTCGTATTCGCGCTTCATTTTCGCGCCCCGTTCGTTGACTTCCTCGTATTGGGCCTTCATTTCTTCGTGTGTCTTCGCTTGAGTCTCGAGCTGCTGTTCGAGGTCGCGAACACGATGTAGATCTGGTGTGCTGAATCGATGGCTGCCCGGTGAGTCCAATCCGCGCGATCTTCTCTTGTCAGCGGCGCTTATGCCACGCTCGTTGAGGATGTCCTTGAGTGAAGCGTGCTGTACAGACAAGGCGTTCGTCTCGAGCATATGTCGTTCCATCCTTCGCTCGAGTTCCATCTTTTCGCTATTCAAGGCCTGATTCTCCTTCATTGCCACCTGCAGTTGTTTCCTGATAGACAGACCTTCGCGGCTAGCTTGCTCTTGATACGACTCCAGACCAGCAATTCGTTCCTCCGCGCGTCGCAACTTCTCAGAAGCGGCATCAGCGGCAGCCTGATTATGCCTAACTTGAGCTTGTGCAGCATCGACTTGCTGCTGAAGTATGGCGAGACGTTCATCATGAGCCTGAGAAACGTCATTATCACGGCTTGTGACTTTGCCCAGGCCTGCCATCACGGCCTCGCGATGCGTCCGCGCTTCCTCGGCATGGCTTTGCGCAAGCTCTTCGGCATCACGCAATCGTCGGGAAGTGCTCTCCAGCTCTCCTGCGCGCTGCTCATGCTGTGCCCGAAGCTCGCGCAGGCTCTGTTCAAGCTCATCTCGACTACTGCGCTCCTCTTCCAGCTTTTTCTCCAAGAGGTCTGCCTTTTCAGTAGAAGCACTGACAGCTTGATGCAACGACGCAAGTACCGAGGCATGCGTATTTCCTTCAGCTGTCATGCCATCAAGTTTTCGGCTGAGCTCGCCCTTGTCAACCTCCAAGATTTTATGCTGTGTCAGGATTTCTGCATGGCTTGCTGCTGCTTCGCGATGTGCCTTTTGTGCTTCGTGGAGCTCTGAGCGCAGACTTTCGATCTCGGACGCGTGTTGTTGCCTATACGTATCAAGTTCCAAGGCTCGTTTCTGCGCGGCGTTGGCAGTGTCCTCGGCGAGCTCGCGTGCCTTTCTCTCGGCTTCGATATTCTGAACATAGGACTGGATCTGGCGCTTGAGCTCATTTTGAGCTTCGAGCGAAGATGCGAGGCGTCGACTGATGTCGTTGCTGCGGTCCATATTTCTTGATTCAGCATCAGGTCGTGGACTGCCTGAGCCGGCGAGTTTCGCTTTCGCAAACACAGCCTCGCTGATTGCGGTGTCCCGCTGCCTTTCAGTCTCCGCGATTCGTGTTGCCGCGCTCTTGCTCTGGTCGTCAATGGTTTCTTGCATCTTCGCGAGCTCTGCGCGCATCTTCAGAAGAGCCTCGATCAATGGCTTGTCGTCATCCTTGAAGGTCTGCTTGGAACTTTCATCAAAGACAGGCGAGTCCGTGGACCGTGACTGGTAGCCTGACTTCCTCGCCAACGCCAGTTCCGAAGCGTACCAGGCATTTTTGTGCTTTGCTTGCTCAAGCTCTCTAACCATCTCCTCGTATTGCGATGTCAGTGCTGGCGATGATCCAAGCCCCGAGTCCTGCGGTCTCTCGTGTTCTTCCGAGATCTTTCTTACTCTCGACAAAGGCTCGCTGTCCACGGATGGCCGCGGCGTCTCGTCGAAAGGATTCCCCCTCTGCCTCGAAGCGCTCCGCGAACCATTCCTCGACTCGTTCCTTGACTCTAAGCCAGGTGTCTGCGGGAAAGAGCCGGGCAGTTCTTGAGAAGGTGTATAAGTCTCTGGTTTCGCACGTGTCTGCTCTTCTGCATGTGTCGCCGGGACGTCCCCGAAGGTAGGTGACATTGGCATTGCCCGCTCTCTTTGCACAGGCGACGCTCGTGCTGCTGCTGCCGATGCGACGGCAGCCACACTCTCAAATCGTTGCTGAGGGCGGCCATTCTCGTTCGAAGGACTGATTGCTCTGTCGGCAGAGCGCGTAGGCTGTCGTGCAGTCACAGGTGGGCCAGCCTGTCGCATTTGTCCAGGCGCTTGTGGAGGTGGCCCCTGTGGGGGTGGCTGGCCAGGGCGAGGTAAGCGTGAGTTCCCATCGTTCGATCGTATGCGGTTGTCGCCAGCGCTACCACTACGTTCGCGATCCATGAGCTCTGCCCTCTGCGCCGGTGTTGGTCCTCGTATTCCCGACAATGAGCCACCTCGCTCCCCACTCGGCCGCCTTGTAGCTGCCCGCTCGCTCGTGGGAGTGGTCGACGTGGAATCGGGAGGGTATCTGATCTTGCTTGTATCCAAGAAGTAGGCCAGTCCCAGTTCGACGGGGTCGCGAGGTGCGCTGCTCGGCTCGCCCGCCAACACAACGATAGACTTGCCCACGGTAGTCATGCTATGGCCAGATCTTGGGCTAGGGCAAGGTCCCATGTTCTGGAAAGTGTACCATCGACGAGAGCTGATTCGGAATGCCGCCAGATCTCCCAGGTCATTGCCCTCCTCATTGCGACCGCCAAAGATGTACATCACATCGCCCACAAGCGCAGCAGCATGTCCCTCACGTGCCGCGGGGATATAGCCAATGCACTCCAACTCGGTCCAGGAATTGGAATGGGGCGAGTACGACCACACGTCGTTGTACCAGTGAATGCCGTCTGTACCTCCGAACAGATATAGTCGGTCCTGCCAGGTGATCATGGTGTGGTTCGTGCGCGCAGGAGGAATCTGGCCATGGGGTGGACCGCCGTCGATCGTGTTCTGAATGAGTATTTCCCATTTATTGGTCGCTTGTTGCAGGGCATTAAGGTCAAAAGCCACCAGGTCGTTGAAGAAATAGCCTTCCACCTGGCCTCCGAATATATAGATCTTGCTGCCGAGGATGTTCAGTGTGTGTCCGTATCGTCCAGGCGGTCTGGGCCCGGCTGGCAGTGCTCTTGACCATTGCTTGGTGGCTGTCGAAGAATGTCAGTATCGCTCGCACGCACAGGGTGTCTTCAGACTTACATGTGTTGAGCAGATAGAGGGTGTCGTCCAGCATATCACCCTCATCCATCTTGGTGTCACCTCCAAATACGATGAAGGCATTACCCACAAGCAGACTCGCGTGTCCCACTCTGGGTCCGGGACCTTCACTAGTGGTCGCGACGGGAAAACATGTCATGCTACCCATGCCAGTTGGACCGCACTCCACCATCCATAGATCGCCCTTAACGGTACTACCATTGATGAGTCCGCCCATAAGGTAAATTGAGCCATCTTTGCTCGAACTAGAGTTGACAGCAGCACCGTAACGTGGGAAGGGGTTGGTACTCGTGACTGTGAAGTTCAGGCGCCGTTGTGACCAAGGATACGGCGAGTTGTCCTGTGAAGGTCGCGTTTGCTGCATAGGTAACCTCTGGCCAACCTAGACACATATTAGCCTTGCTGTATTCCTACATATAGCGGATATGCAGGCTCGCGCATACCGCATCCTGACTGGTATCCCTTCGGCCCTCACGCACCATCTTTGGCTCGGGGCTAGACACGCCCTGCAATCGCGCTCCTTCCTCTCTCATTGCATGCGCCCGCTCGTCTGCTGACCGAGCTGCGGATTTGTCGAAGCCCGATATGGAGTTCAGGCTCGTATTGACGCTCTGCGGCGGTGTCGGTGAGCCTGGCTTCGCGCCATTGGTATGCGAGCCATTCAGCGTAGGTATTTGACTGGGCACGGCCGGATCCCTCGAGACCTGTTCCCTTACGGCGTGCAGTGAAGGTGCGTTTTGGGTGGCTACAGGCCCAGACGCCCCTTTCTTGGACGATTTGAATAAAAAGGACATGTTCCGTGTGTAGTTCGGTATTTCTGTGTGCGGTCGACTTCACGCAGCCTCCAGGAGGCGCCGAGACCAGGTCAGGCGACAGGCGTGAGTTCGCAGCGCGCACACATCCAGGCTCTTCTTCGCGGGTACGATGGAGACCTGTCCAGCGTGGTGATGGCGGTGGTGGTGGTAGTGGTGGTGATGGGGTAACGGTGGTGGTAGAGGTGGTGGTGTCGTGCGTGCGTGCGCGGTGCGTGCTCAACAGTAGCTAGTGAGCCGCGGTCGGGGGGTGGAGATGGGGCGGACAGTAGTGGCTGGTGGAAGGTCGTTCGTAAACTCTAGAGGTCGGCTGGGTGAGGTATGAGGATTCCCGCAATGGTGAGACAGAACGTGTTTGCGACGCGCTGCTGCCAACTTCTTCCCGCTCGTGCCACCACTGCGCAATCGAAGCTCTCAGTACTGTGGGACGTTGATGTTGGTGTTGTCGGCAGTCCACCAGCACTGTAGAAACAACGATAAGAATAAATTTGTGCTCGGGACAGAAGTGGCCATTGCCAATGCCCACAACCAATTGAATCCGGGAGCGAAGGCTGGCAGGGAGAGAGGCTAAGTCATGCTCCCTGACTCCTGTCGGCAGACTATCCCGACGGCAACGCCCTCGAATGTGCGCTAATAAACACCGTTCTCGTGCTGCTTTGGGGCATGGGATGTACAACCACGGTCCATGACCATTTTCCCGTTCACTTGGGAATCTCCATGGCTGGAGGATTTGAAGATGTAAACTAGTAAGAAAGGTACCTATAGCTATACCATGTTCTCTTCACCCACCCGCAGACGATTCTCCTCCGCCCTGAGGCATTCCAGCGCTATCACGACTTGTGAGATGTGCTGCTCTCTCATCAGCGCTCGAGGCCACGACGGAAACTCTGAAACACCCACTTCCAGGGCCTGCATTAGGCTGGCCAGGGTGATCAGAGTAGTGAAAGGGGATGATCACCGCCAGGTTTGCAGCCTCACACGTTTGACCACAACTCGCCACATCTATAAACAGTCCATCTAGTTCAACTGTAGTTCACCATCGCCCTGCACTTCCTCCCGAGCGCCATCTATTTCCTCCTGGATATTGCGTTTAGAGTTCTGTTATGCGTCTACGGATAGAGGTACATGTATGTGAGAGATCCTTTCTGCCTCTCGAGTCTCGACCACCACTTCTTTTTCGCCGCTTATTTATCATTGTGCATATCGACGCAACGATACATGGGCCATTCTGTCTAGCAGCTTTCAGTAACTGCGCTGCCTCCATGCAGAGACACGGAGCCTCTCGATCGCCGCATGCTGACTTCATTTCGACCTCTCGTCCAGGTTCATGCTCCTATCCAAACCGATTCAGGAGAAAACATGAAGCATATCCGACAACAATGCCCTACCAGGCCCTACCAGGCCCCTTAGTGAATAACATGTCATGACACCACCGGATACATACATGCTCTACCTCCGGAAGCTGAAGGTGACAGGAACGCCCCGAAGCACTCATGAACCATTTCAACGGCTCTCCCCTCCCACAACGCCAAGCCGTGCAGTCAGCCACTGTTGCAGACCTGAGATTCGGAAACCGGGGCCGTAGAGCCAGAGTCCACCTACCTACGCCATAGCCTATACGGAGTAGGTTATCCGATCTCATGTCTTGAAGGAATTGTTGAAGTAAGGTAGTCCACGATACCATCATTGGTGCTGAGACATTCGTCTCGTCATGAACAGAGTCCGAGTCACATGATATATTAGCCTCAGGCTCCAACATCTGAGACTTCACTTGGCGTGTCATGTCACGTGTGACGCACGGACGGAAGAAACTTTTTGTCCTTCTAAGCGGCATATATGACCTGACCTGCGGCACACTATGATCATCCAATCATAACCTTCACAATCCGATATGGTGTACTGTAGCGTCTCCCCTCTCCTCCAGCTATACGTATTGACGAAGTAACTCTTCAGCTATACGTCTTGACGGAATACTGACAGTGAGATTAGGGCTAGCATCACCCGCTTTCATTGCTTCTACAGCAGCGATCCGGGTAGAACCGGGTTCAATTCCCGGTATCGGAAATACACTGCAAGTAGTGCAACGGTTTCTTTTTGTATGTGAAACTTTTGCTCTGCGAAGCTCGATCTCGTATACAAGGTATGTTACCTCAGACGGAGTCTCTCTCTCCCTCTCTCTACAATGCTTCTTATGACTCTGGTACCTAGCGGAGATCCAAGCTAGAGATGCATTTTTCGCTCGAGACGGGGTCTACTACCTACCCCCTTTCTCTTAGGGCTACGCGATTATCGTTCTCCTTGAGGATCACATTGTTCATTCTTAAGTGTCGTCGAAGGAGAGTACTAACGTGAATATTGAGTCTAATACTGAGGAGATATATTATAGGTAGTATACTCAGAATTTCGACGACGACGGACCAGTTGACTTCGTGAACGATCCGTATGCTCAGCTCTATACCTACATGGACCTAGCTACCACTTCCTACATGATGTACTAAGCAACATGATCCTTCTCTTCTTCCTTCGGTATCCTCACCCAAACAGCCGTAACCACCGCCCCAAGCACAGAAGCCGCAAGAGCCAACCACCACGCAGCTCGCAAGCCCTCCAACCCAACTTCTCCATTCTCTTGCGTATCGACCTTCGCAGCAATACTGTCAGCCACACTAGTCATGATAGCACTACTCAAATTCTGTATCGTGACTAGTAAACTCCCCGCAGATCCCTGATAATTCCTCGGGACTTGCGAGGTGATGTAGATACTCGCTGCCGCAAAGCTCAGATCCGGGCCAAACGTCGCCAGCCCAATCCCGGGCATCGAGAGGGCGAAATAGTTCGAAGAAGCAGTTTGCGGAAGAAAGAAAGCTGGCCCGAGAGCAAAGGCAAACTGCGCCGCTAAGAAGATATAATGTCCGGGGATGCGATGCATGAGTTTGGATACGATCCATGTTGCCAGTACGCCGCAGATGGCGTTGGGGAGGAGGTAGAGAGCGACGGTGAGAGAAGAAACATGTTGCTGATACAGAAAGAACTGCACAGCGTAAAATTGCCACGCGCCCACAAACCCGCCAAATCCGAGAAAGTACGCAACCATGAGAGGTGCAAAACCTGCGGTCTTCCACAACCGCGCGGGAACGAGCGGGCGTGGGACTTTGGTCTCGACCCAGAAGAACAGCCCCAGCACAAGGATTCCTACGATGATCAGCGCATATGTATAGGGCGACCAATGCGCGACCGAGCCCTGTGTCAAGCCGAAGAGGAGACAAATGCAGCCTACAATAGCACACACAGCGCCTTCCCAATCGAAATTCCGAATCGAAGGCGCACGAGCCGAACCACGGTCTGCGACTGGTTTCAAAGACGGAATCGTCGCATACGCAGCAGCAGCGCAAATCCCACAGATAATGGCATTACTGCCGTAAATCCAATCCTGTCTCTCGGCCAGCGCACCCCCTTGCAGAGCTCCAAGCCAGAAGCCGAAAGGCGAGGCTGCTGCCATGGCGCTGAAGACTCGAGTTTTGCGCTGTCCGGGATTATACACTCGTCCGAGGATGGACATGCTGCCTGAGACGAGTATGCCGACGGCAAGGCCTTGCATGGCTCGCATGATGAAAAATGCTATCGCGCGAGAGGGAGTCAGAGTGAAGACTCCGATCAAGTTCCATGCTGTCAGCCAGATGAATGCGCCGACGATGAGGAGTTTGGGAGGTAAGATGTCTGTGAGCGAACCGGAGAGAATCACGCTGAGTCCGAGAGCAGTGAGGAAAGCGCCTATGAGCCAGGGAATTTCGCCTTGTTGGAGACCGAGGATTTTCTTGAGAGATTGCTGCGTGACATTGACGTTTCCCATGAAAAAGGCGAAGAGGAGTTGGCCTGCGGAGCATACGCTGACGAAGATCACTTCTGCTGTGAGATTGCTCAGCTCGGGGGGGACGCCTTGCTGTTTTCGAGGACTATCATCTGATCTGCTTTTGTCTCCTTCTTCTTCTGCTTGTTCTTCAACTCTGAGTGACTGCTCGAAAGGTCTTTTCCCATCGGTAACAGCAGGAGTCAGCCGTCTATTTCGATGACTCATCGTCAGTCGAAGTTCCAGCGGGCCCTCGTCCGCATTACTCGTGTTCGAGAGAGCTCTGGAGAGATTCTCGAAGGGGTCGCCCAGGTGTCCATTCCCGCGACTGGCCGTAGTATGGAGGTCGTGCATTTCAACAACTTCGTCTTCGTCGATCATGGAAGGACGTCGTGATGCGGCTCGTGAGGCTGCAGGTTTTCCTAGAAGAGGATCGGGGGTTGCCATTCCAGAGGCTAAAGTGTAGTCATCGGAGATGAATGAGTTGAGAGATGGTCTACGAGATAGAGGCTGGGCTCGCATGTATTCTGTGCCGTAGGAGCTGACGTCCAACGATGGGCCGGTCTGGCGGGAGATATATTCTCCATCTTGATTGTCGGTTCTTGTGGTGGTAGTGAAAGAGCTCATGATATGTAGCCTTCAGATGCTTGTTTGTCACTTGAAAGAGTGTGTCTACCTTACTTATGCAGGCTTTTGGCATAGCACTCTGCAACCTGAAGATGTGAAGTCCAGAATACGAGAGAAATGTCTGCGAAAGTTCAGTCTTATCACAAAATTTCGTAGAATGATAACGCTGTAAGCAAAAATCAGTGAACACTTCCTGGTTCATGAATATATATAGTACAAGTGTTGAGCGGCTTGCTCAATGCGGTATCTAAGACCGCAAGGGACGTTGAAAAATCTGTTTTTACGGTAAGCCTATCGGACAGGCTGTAGAGCTGTTGACCTTAGTGGAGAGCTCGTGGACCTATCGGTAGTAGTTCTAGTAGCTTGACTGCATTGCGAGGAGGTGGAGAACCTGTACGTAGAATACTATGGAAAGTGTCTTGACTAAAGTTGAAGACCATATACTAAATGGATGTTCAGACAATGTGGTCTAGAACCAATACAAATAGAATAAATGAATAGCATTACGTCAGCAGCTTTTCTTCACGATATACCGCTAAAAGATAAGTGTACGATTCGAGGACGAAAAGCGTCCGTTTAAATAGCTTATCGTTCTAGCAAGCGGTCGTATACTAGCAGATGAAGTATACCCTCTACCTCCTAGATATTCTACGCTACTAGCTCTTAGCTACGTAGGGCACCGTAGTCTTTAGGTGTATACTAGAGAGAGAGAGAGAGAGAGAGAGAAAGGTATTAAAGAGCCGTTCGAGTCTCGCAAGAAGGAGTAAAACTTAGTAGACAAAGTATACGCTCTATCTCCTGGATATTATATGTTACTAGCTCTTAGCTACGTAGGGCACCGCAGTCTCTAGGCGCGTATTGGAGAGAGAGGCTCTCTATCGTATAGGTGCGATCTGGTCCTGTTGGCGTATCTTGCACATTGGATGCAGCCCAGGATATATGCTCGTACATCTGCCGCGATGTTCGGCTAATAGACCTCTCTGAGTCGCTTAAGAGTAATGTCTGCGTGGAAGTGTCCCCTCTCGTCATAGACGGTTTGCAGCAAAGGTGCCACTTCTTCCGGCAGTAGACACGTTGACCAGGTTGCGTCCTTATACCTCTGGTACAGCAACCGGCCGTTTCTCTCGTCGTATCTGAAATGGGCAGCTTGGCGTTTGAATGCGGCTCGTTTTGCGGCGTCTACGCTGCCAATGTTCAGTTGCTGTCCGGCTGGTTGCTGCTGTTGTGGATCTTCGACCACCGTGCTCTCTCTCAGAATCTCCCAGGCTGCCTCCAAGTCATCGTCCATCAACGGTGCTTTTCTCTTTGGCGCTTTTCGGATTGGTGAAGCCGGTACCGAAGTCGCGACGCTCGGTGCCACGCTTGGTGCGTCGGTCATCTCGTCGTCTTCGTCACCATCTGACCACCCTGTGCTGTTGCGTACTGATAGCTGCCTTCGCTTCAGACGGAGCCCTAGTCTTGACCGTAGGTTTGGGCTGCTGCTGCGTACTGATGGCTGCCTTCGCTTCAGACGGAGCCTTAGTCTTGACCATAGAATTAAGCTGCTGTTGCGGACTGAGGGCTGTGGACGGAGTCTTGGTCTTGACCTTGGAATTGAGCTCCTCCGGCCGAAGAAGGAGTGAACATAGCAGGTGAAGTATACGCTCCACCTCCTAGATATTCTACATTACTAGCTCTTAGCTACGTAGGGCACCGCAGTCTTTAGGCGTATGTTGGAGAGACGTCACAGAACGCGGGAAGATTGGGGTGCTGTCGCATACTGCGGGCTGCCTTCGCTGTGGACGGAGCTTTCCTTGGCCATGGCATTGATCTCTTCCACCCGGCGACGACGGTTGGAGCCTTGCTGTCGTTCTGGCATCATTTCGTGAATTCCGTCCAGTTGATCTTGGATGAATTCTCTGATCTCAGTGTCGCTTCTGCCGGCTCTCTTCATATGATTGCGAGAGACGGCGGTAGTATCGTTGTACAGTCTGTTGTACCTAATGGCGGCACATTAGCAATATTCTCGCCTTGCAGAGAATGTACGTACCGAGCTTGACGCGATTTCTGGACAGTATCCATGTTCGCGCGAAACCTCCGAGTGTGATCACGATGTCTCAGTTTCCATTCGTCGGGCGTGAGTGAACTAGCATCTTCATCACCAATTTTCACATCTTCACGTAGTGATGGCCTGCTGTTTGCGCCATTGTATGGCGCATTTTTCCAAGGCGAAAGCTGCACGAATGCTCGATTCCTCGTATGCGTCTGAGTGGCGAAGGATCGGAACCAGGTCATATCAATTGCCTCATTGATGATGATGAGGGCCCTCGTACCATTGATATCGGCGGCAGCTTTGGATCGAAATTCAGTAACAGCCGTCTTTCGGAAGTGCTGTTCGCGGTCGCAGTCTCGCTCATCAACAATATCGTAATGATAGGAAGAAGATCTCTTCTTTCTGCTCAAAGGTTAGTAAGGCACTGTCGCCCACAGGATAAGTGAGCGGCGGGGACCTATATATGCGCTCGATGTGCTGGACTAGCATATTGTTCGCAACGCATTGCGATGCCGAGAGAGACACTCCGTCCCAGGTAAGAAACGTATTGCTAGCTCTAATCTCCGCTAGGTACTACAGTCTTTATAGGCATTTTCGAGAGAGGGTGGCGAGAGACACTCCGTCCGAGGTAAGAAACGTATTGCTAGCTCTGATCTCCGCTAGGTACCATAGTCTTTATAGGCATTTTAGAGAGAGGGTGGCGAGAGAGACTAAATGTGTTACTAGCTCTGATCTCCGCTAGGTAGTATAGTTATCAGAAGCATTTTTGAGAGAGGAAGAGGGAGAGAGAGGGAGGGAGAGAGAGGGAGGGAGGGAGGGAGAGAGAGCAGAGGTGCAAGCTCTTGGTTGGACAAGTATACCATGTGCGGCGGTGGCTTCTCCTTGGTGACACAACCAGCCATAATGGTAACCCACTTGTTTGCAATGTCTGGTTCTCTCATCAGGTAATTATATAAAGTACATACTTATTACCTCTAGTTGTTGCCGTTTCTGGAAAGGGGCCGATCCACTATCTCCAGAACCTCGACGCCTGAGGCACGAAGGGTCCTCGCTTGCCTCAGAGTCCGAGTCACATGATATATACGCCTTAGGCTACAACATCTGGAAATTCACTTATGAATGACGCATAACGCACGGACGGAAAGAGCTTTTCTTATTCAAAGCGGCTGTTCGGAGCTAGCCGATCCAATCCATTCCGAACGGTGCATTTACGCGAGACTGACTTCAGATTGTGCTATCTGTGTGTGCTGTGCTGTACATACTAAATTTTGATACATCGATGAAGCTTCAGACTACCTTACGCCATCTCCTTCTTTTTCTCCAATTAACGCAGCTATACCTCCCAGGCACACTATTGCTACAAATTGAACTCCGTAGGCGACGGATGCGAGACCGACGTCCCAATGAGGCAAGCATATTGAAGACAGGCAGAGGGGGGCCTTCTCCATATATTGCAGTATCTTGCCCTGCAATTTTCCAATCCTGCAGCCGGTGGTTTGTCCTTCACTGTCAATGCTAAGGTACACTATGCGGATACTCATAGTGATCGGCTTGCAAGTTTCTTTATCGAAATTGGAAGCATGATAGGCTATCCCGTTCCTTTGGTATTTGCGTTCATACCATCCGTAATTGATTGGGCTTCTCGGACGTGATTATTCTTGCATGAGTGATTAAGGGGAGCTTGTGCGAGCGTATCGCGAAGCTCAGCATATGTTCGGCAGTCTACCTTTCGATCAAGATGTCGACGTTTGATGTTTCAGTGCTGCTGCTTTCGCGTCCTGGATCTCATGCTGCATCACCACTAGAATCCAAATTCGCCTTCGCAGCCGTAGTGAGCTTGTCACCGAGTTCGCTCTCGCGCTCATGTTCGGTTTTTACAGTATTACTGGTGTCCATATCCAGATTGACATGTTTAGAAGCCGAGCCAGAAGTGGCCATCGGAGGACGTCCTCTACGAAAGAGCTCGGTGTGCAATTTCGAATATGTGTTGGTATAACTTCTGCCAAAGCTCTTGGCTAATTGTGCCACTTTGACGCCCGAATCATACTGTCTGATAAGTTCGTCCCTTTCCGCTGGTGACCAAAGTTTCCGTGGTAAAGCTACTGGAGGTCCACATACAAGACGTTCATAACGTCTGACTATCGAGCTGGGACTTCGCCCCATTATTTCACCAATCGCCGTGAATGTGTTTTTGTTGGCGCGCAGGTCTAGAATTTGCTTGTCTTCGGCTGGTGTGAAGCGTCTCACAGGGCTGGGCCTGCCCTCAAAAACTCGGAGTTGGCTCACAAAATTTGATACACTTGAAGGTGAGCGACCCAGCTCGTGCGCAATAGCCCTTATCGGCACACTTTTAGACGTGAGGCGCTTGATAACTTGTATTTCTTGATCGGAGTAATCTCTCCGTCCGTCTCCGCGTCGCCTCTCATGCGGTGCACAAACATGTCTGTATCGATTGCCCACTGTGACCAAGTCGCATTTCAATTCCTGGGCAATGGAGAGCATTGTGCATCCTTCCTGTATGCGTTGCACAATGAATTCCTTTGCTTCCTCGGGATTTCGCCCAGCGAGCAGTTTGAGTCGCCGTCCTGTATGTTTTGATGGCGGCGGCGGCGACGACTGAACATCTGATCGAAATTGCAATACTGAAGACCAGCGACTAATCACAGCGGTCACTCTACGATTGAGTTCGCTGGCAATTGATTGGAAAGTTACACCCTGGCGTTTCCTTTGGATAATCATATCGTCTTCGTCCTTGGTAAAGTATTGCCATGTGGCGTGCGGTAGTGCGCCTCGAAGGTATCTCAAGTAGTGACCCTTCACGCCAGCCGACGTCCTCTTCAGCTCAGTGGCAATAGTCGAGAAGTCGACTCCTTCCTGCACCCTCTTGAAGATGAGCTCGTCTTCATCTTCAGTGTACATCTTATACCGTGACGACAAGCGGGAAGAAAGCGCCGAACGAGCGAACACAATGCTCCCGAGAGGTTTTCGGGGCCACCATAGTCGTACCGGTAGCATTGAACGTCCCGAGCACATATACCTAGTTCACCAGCTGCGCCACAGTGTCGCAAGAGTCAAGCCGGAGAAGTGGTGGTCTGCAACTGAAAACCAGAATGATGATTGCCAAGGGCCGTATGGGATTGGTGGCATGACTTCGTATATTGATTGCAAGTTGATGAGAAGAAGGCTGACAAGGAGGGAGTACGGCGAGTCTCGCCAAGTCGGCAGAAGTTCGGCACTCCTCGGGATCTAAAATGCACTGGAAGTCTCAAATCTGCAACATCAAACATCAATCATACATGTATTCAACTACATAGACACCAAAAGTCTCTAAACACAACCACTATCATCATCATCATCTGCCGGCAGAACAGGACTACTAGTAACACTCTCAAAAGTCCCGCTACTCAACGTCGTAAAAACCGAATCCGCCCTTGATCTCGACCCCTTCACAACAGAACCACCAGATCCCATTGTCTTCCCAATCTTCGCGAAATCTGTACACATGGCAATCACCAAATCACGCAATTTCGCCGTGTCGACATATCCCCTCCGCATGATCATGCCGACGTATAAGCGACTGAGCATGGAATCGAAGAGTGAAGTCCCGCTATCGGTTCCGTGATAGGATGGGGATGTGAGGCCCTGAGGGGACCAGAAGGGTTCATGATGTGTGCCGGGATATTGTACGGCGTAGGGAGAGAATGGTTGTTGTTGTTTTTGTTGCTGTTGTAAAGCCGCGTACCTCTCAATTTCTGCATGAAATTCCTTCGGAATGAGAGCATTGGCGAAATGAGCTGCGACTTTGACGTTATCGCTTCCGGCTGGTATGCTTGCCATGATAGCACATGTGTAGGCATTGGTTCCGTTGTAAAGAAGGAGTTCTTCGAGGTGGTTTTTGGGGGCGAGCGCAACACCTCTTTTTCGATTCTGCAGTGCCTTCACGACTCTACTGGCGTCATAGATGGGATTGCCCACCACATCGAGGTCGATGACGTGGATTATGATGCCGTGGCAATCTTTGTTCTTGAGATATCTTGCCCAGCGGAGAGCTCGAGCCCAGGAACGCCAGATGCTGACGAAAGGTCCTGAGTGACGCGATTTCCAGAGGAGTTGTTGATAAGCTACCTCGAGTGATGGAGTTCGAGGTGCATTGTCGAGCAATCTTGGATAGAGACCGTTGGTCATCTTGCTTCCTGTGCCACAACCGTTGAAGTCGACCCTGAAGCCAAGGCGTCCTGTACCAGCAGGTTGTTTGTGAACTCTGTAGAGGCAAGATTCTGGAATCGCTTCATCTTGCGTAGCGATTGCCGTGTATACTGAGTATCCCATGATTTTTTCTGGTGTCGTGAATACTCTGCTGTGTTAACGAGGTCTATGGTCCGGTACCAGCCCTGAATGGCGAACTTTTGGTGAGCAGGAAGAACGAGGAACTTATAGCACAAGAATTAAGCTCCCGTTGCATGAGCCATGCGACAGCAGCGATGTTGAAGCTTCGATCCAGCTTTGTATCACTAGGGAAGTGAGACTAGCAGAGTGTATTCATTACGCTTGTCGGGTATCGGACATAGTTTCTTTGCGTTTCGCATCGCGGTCGCACCGAAGGGCGAGACCCTCATTGCAACCACAATGACCACTGAAATCCTGATGGGGTTGTCAGGTTCCGAGGAGTCGGTATGGTGGACAACTTCTGCCATAGGATGGCTGCTTGTGGTTCGTCGAACAGCGTGCAATGGCTCCCTTACTATGAATCAGCGGCCCAGGCCATAGTGGACGTACTGTATCGTTCTATTGGATGGACACCAAAAGAGTGGGCTTTGGTGGCTACTGAGGAATGCTGTGCTGGAACATCTGGCTGGTCGTAGAAACAACTGCAGCATGCTCCGCGGAGCTGATGTATCGACTGTTCAGGGATCAATCGCCACTAGACTCTCGTCCTGTGTAAATCGAAAGGCCACATACTACCTCAACTTCACGGCGTGTGCTTTGTGCTCAGTCATCATACTCATTTGTCGCATCATCAAGCTATGAATGAGGCCTTAGTCCATCGTGTAGCCGAGAGTACGATTCAAGAACGGGCACTCGTTGCCAGTCTTTCGACAGCGTCTGGGAGCTCACATTTGGCCCGCCATGGCCGTAGACGCTCATACATCTCATTGTACCTGTCTGCAAATATTGAAACCTCACATCAGTGCACAGTAGCCATATCCTTGGTTGCCAGATGTGGATCGAAGTCTAACGTCGTGCCAATGGCTTTCACATCTAGTGGCAAGAAGAATGATGCTGTAGGGCTTGCCATAGCCTTAGAGCGGGGTTCCTCGAGGAGGCTAGGAATTGTTTTAGACTGCTTGGCAGGTTCAATCTCAAGCTTAGAATGTCTAGTATGGGTTCCACGGACAGATCGCTCTGCCGGAGAAATCTTCGGGTACAAGCTGTACCGCGTGGGCTGCGCTGCATGATATCTCGTGGTCACATTAGCGGCCACTGGATCGCCCGTACACGCTGTGGCCAGTTCGACTTGTTCCGGTAGATCTCTATTCGAGGGTAAATCCCGCGGCAGAGGCCAGTCGCCCAGCGCTTCCTGCTCTGACGCTGTTAACTGCGTCTGGGAAGATGGATGGTCTTCAGCTACGAGCTGAGACTTGACCACCGGTTGTTCTGTGACCGACTGTTTCCCGGTGTATTGCTTTTCCACTATTGGCTGCAGCTCAGAGGCGGGTTGTGTCGCCGCTGAATTCTGCTGTTCGACGACTTGCGAATACAATTGAGAGATCAGTCCACCGTACTGCTCCACAGGCTGCTGCTCGATGAACGGTACATCAGGCACGATTACTTGATCATTGAGCGGCATTTGGTGACTGTCACCTTCGAGTTCTGCAAATTGGTTGGCGGATGGCAGTTCATCCGGATGCCGCTTTGGCTTATCGAAGTTGGTCGAACAAGGCATGACATCGAGCAAGGGTTGGGCGTCCATGGGGGCCTCTGGTAGAGGCTTCAATCCAGTCAATTGCGGCCCCGCTTTCGGTTCTATGCTAGTCCTCTGGCCGGAAGAGGGGTTGGAGTAGCATGAAGCATGAGGCTTCTGTACATGGTCTGCCAGCCACTTGGTGTTATAGATCTGGGTGATTACGATAGAGAACTTGCGCTCCGCACGCACCAGTTCGCGATCCTCTTTGTGCGGATACCAGTGGGATCCCCGTCGCATGATCTTGCTTTGCTGCGTGCGTGAGGTCTGAGCAGCTTCATTCAGGTCAAGTCGCGCTAGTAGTCCTCGTTCTGAAAAGTATCCCGCGTTCCACTGATGAAGCAGATCACCTAGGCTATCTTCAGACCCATCCTTGAGTCCTTCTCTGACCTTACTCTCTTGTATTCGTCGACTTTTGTTCTGTCCGATGTGGCAGCTGTCTGGGAATGAAGTGGTCACGGCAGCGGCAGTTCCAATCGCCCAGACTCTAGCTCGCTCGGCTGGACTTAGCCTAGCAGTGTCCACGATCTGACTGGTAAACTTGTCCCACATGATCGGATGGACATTTAAATCGAAGAGTCTCGGGTGGTAAGCGAATCCGGATGTGAGAAGTGCGCCCCTGGTGTAGACGTGGACGGAACGAGGCGCCAGTGGACGGGGATTTCTGGCCAAGCTCTCCGGGCTGAAGCTGCATCTCATAGACTGCAACGAGGTGCTGTGTCGGCATGTCGGACTGAACATGTTGACAGCCTCATGTTTGCCGGAGCCGCTGGCTGCGAGTGAGCATGGTGAGGGCGATAGTGAGGGTGAGAAGGAGGGCGGCGGTGATAGTGACTGGGATGGCGATAGCGATGGCGATGTGTCCCGTTGGTCGGCGTACATGGAACGTCGCTGGACTCGATCTTTTTGCAGCTTGCGAACGCTCAGTCTCGGAGGACTCAGAGCAGACTCCGTGACGGTTACGGGCTTCATCATGGTGACAGGATCGGACGAGCGGAAGTCGGTGGTTCTATAGGTCAGTGGGACATGTAGTGCTGGAGTAGGAAATAATCATGCTGACGAGCAGCAAGTCGCATCGGAGAGAGTACTTCTTCAGGCATTCGTCTTATTATCGCGAGGCTGGCGATAGTCGCCCCATCGCCCCTATCGCCGGCCATCGACGCTCATCGCGCCGATGCGTGTGATGGCGTTGCGTCGGTGAAACGTGCATCAAAGTCAAGGTTGTTGATGGTTACATGTACCTGATGTTTGGAGTCCTTGATACATCAGAAATCTTGGCATCTCTTGCTCTCCGTGGCTGCACGTGACTGTCCGGATCCTCTCATCCAGCCTCCCATTCTCCCTCCCTGCTCGTCATCCTCCACCTCCTTGCCGGTCTCATCGATGTGGATGAGGGGACTACTGTGCTTCTCCTCGACCTGTTAAAGCAGATGATAGCATGTATGAGCTCGCAGTGTGCCCAAGACACTCATATATGCGTAAAGATGTTGCCCTGCCCGATGAGTCCTTCACGCGACTTCTCGCGTCAAGCTGGAAAACAACGGGCTCTATCCTACTGCAAGCTGGTTACATGTATAGTTCTAAGACATGACAAGTATGCACCGGCATGCTGGAAGGTTGCGCAGGCAGCGCCGAGGGCGAAGACTCATTGTTGCCAAAGGGACTTCATCACGAACTCCACTATCGAAGCAAGCTCATTGAGACCTCGGACGAGATGGTCCAAAGCGTCCTAGATGAAGGCCAGGCTGCATAGCGAAGGCATATGGTCTATGAGGTACTGTGTGCGATGCTTTACTGACTTGTGTCATATAGGTAAGGTACCTTACGTGACGAAGGACGGCTTGGTGAAGTCAAGGCATGTCGCACTCCTGTGCCGGGCGATCTCATATTGTTCGTTGGCGACGAGTATGGCCCGCTGCAGCACTTTGGCAGTATGGCCGAAGCGTGGTAGCAGTAAGCATAAGCAAAGCCATGTTGACCGTGATCTGCATAACCTGAACAACGCGAGCGCGACGGTCATACAGAAGTTGGGGTAGCACATCAATAGCAACATTCCATCCTTCCTCCTGCTACTTCACTTGTCTTCTGCCTACACCGTTTAGGCGATCAAACAAACGGGCATCGGACCGAGCTCCCGTACTTCCATGCGATCCTGTGGGTACTAACACTGCAGGACGGCCATGAGGAGACATAACAATGTACGATACTCTAAAGGCCGAATGCAATGCAGTAGTGCATAGCTATATTTCACATTGACAAACTATAACGACGAACGACGGACTGATACCACGCCATACAGTCGAAGATTCCAACCATCGAGTTACCAGAACAACAATGACGGACACAAACCTCATCAAAACGATACCTGGTCCACAAGTCCACGGAAAAGCAACAACAAGATACATCTTCCCCACAGCCCAACTTGCCCAATCCCCCTTCCTCCCCAACCTACTCCCCACCATCAACACCGCCTTCCGACACGCCCACGCCCTCAAACCCCAACTAGGCCTAACCAACCACGGCGAAAGGCTCGGCTCCACTGAAGAATTCCTCTCCGCCCTAAGCAGCGATCCCGAGTCTTTCACCCTCATCATATCTCATACGAATAGCCACAACGTCCTCGCCACAGCAAGCTGTCGAAGATACCACGGTCCGCACGTCAAAGACAGCCCAATAGATCAAAACACACCCTGGCTCCGTTCTCTAGACGTCGCGGCAGACACGGTAGAATGGGAGCTGAAATTAATGGCGACGGAAATCGCTGCGCAGGGGCAAGGCTTAGCGGGGTATATGATGGGTGTTGTAGAGGGAGAGATTTTGGGTCGTTTCAATCGTCAGAGAGTCGAGAAGGGATTGAGAACTAGTCAATGTGTGGATGTTGATGGAGTGGCAGATGTATTTCCAGCGAAACTCAAGATGGTGATTTGTACTCCGATGGAGTTGATGGGCCAGTTTTATTTGCGAAGAGGGTATACGTTGGATTATCAGAGTTGGAGAGGAGAGGGGTTTAATTTTCATATTGCGTTTATGCATAAGATGATTGTTGGTTGATGGGGTGAGGATTTGTATATATAAAGGTCAGGTACATAGGGTGGTAAGGGCTTTCTTTGGGCCATCGAAAATGCCCTTCTTGTTGTAGCTTCTCGTTCGTGATGAATCATAACAGCAAGAAGTTGAGGTTATTCTCCGAAAATCTGCGAAAGAAATGTTTCCTTACCCCGCGAGCCTTTTGTGGCAAGATTTCCTACCTCTTCAGGTTGGTAAAGGTAAAAAAAAAATGCTACCTAGGTATTACCTTAATGCTTTTTCCATCTCCGAAATCGCAGGCCAAATCGTCTCCACATCCCGCGATAGATCTGAACTAACTATATGTACAGCTCTACCCCTGAAATGATCACAAATCAAGGACGTTTGGCCGAGCGGTTAAGGCGCCGTCTTAAGGTTATTCACTCTCTGGAGTTGAGATCTCGGCGGTTCGAAAGAGCGCAGGTTCGAGTCCTGCAGCGTTCAATTCGTACATTCCTTCTTTTGCGTTTTTGTGTGATGATGTTGCGCTTGCAGGGAGGAATGTGCTGGTTTGCCATTTTGTCTTTGCCAAGTCCACAAGTGAGGCATGACATTGGTTGGCATTTGGAAATATGTGAAGAAGTACACCTAGCATTCACGAACGGTCTGAACATCAATTCTCGATGCCAGGCAACGCCTCGATCGACATCTTTTCTTCCTTCTTGATCGCTTTCCTCAATTTGCGAATCTCAACTTCCACTTCCCTCATGCTACGAGAACTATTCACAGCTGTAGTCACAGTCGATCCATCTCGTACAGCTGTCAAAAAGGAGTTCTGAGCTTGTCTTAAAGTAGCTGGAACCAGGATACCAAACCATCGGATTGGATCGTGAGAGTTGACCAAAGACTTGGGCTTCTCTTGGTTCGAGGCCTCTGAAGGAGCGGAATCTGTGCTCGTGTCGGGTGTGGTGGCATCAGGGAGATCTTTTGTTTCTGAATGGACAGGAGGATCCTGCTTGCTTTCCGGTTCTGGCGTAACTTCCGGTGATGGCAATTGTACTGGCTCGGACTGCGATTGAACATTGGTGCTATGCCTCTCATGCTTGGACAATGCCTCTCGGCTTTGATCCTCGCTGGGCCGTTCTTCATCGGTTCTGATGTTGATCTTCTCGACCTTCAAGGATAGTGCGTCGTCCTCGGCATTGATCTTGATACGGGAGGTGGCAACGGCTCGCTCATCGTAGTAGTCTTGTCCATATCTCCCACGTGAAGATTTGAAGTTGGCCTGAGCCAATGTGAAGAAGCCAGAGGACATGTGCTTCTGGATGGCAGCCTGAGCTTTGGTATATTCGTCCAGCAGAGTTAGATATCGGATCCATAGGGCGTCAAGTTGGCCATACAGCGCTGTTAGAGAGTCACTGTGGACCTTCTCTCCGTGATATGCACTCTGCTCACCCGACATGCCGGTTGTATCTATTGTGTGTCATCGATTGCAGAGAGTTGAACTGTGAAGGCCACAACCTCACGCCAAGCCTACGCCATCCCGCTTCTGAACTTTTGCGACTTCAAGGATCGTCTTAAATTCTTACAACCCTCGACATTTCCTTCATATACCACACACACACTATGTCCGACTCCGAAGATCTCTCTGGGGTTCCTCTCCTTGAGCCCATCTCCGACTCCGACAGTTCCCTTCCCACCAAGACTTCCAAGCGAAAGCGCGCTGCCGACGACGAAGATGGTGCAGCAGCCAAAAAAGCCGCCCGCAAAGCCAAGCGCAAATCAAAAAAGCCTCAAGACATCGACGACTCGACTCTTGATGCCGAAAAGGGTATCAATACCTCTATTGGTCGTATGGACAGCCGTCTGCTAGCAGACTACATCGCTCAACGAACACGCCGCTTCCAACCAGATTTGAGCCTAGTGGAAGCCGAAGATTGGAGGTTACCCGAAGCCAGCATAGCGGACAGTTTGAGCTTCGAGAAAGATCGCATTACGGACAATCTGCCAGAATTCTTGGAGGAATTCGCAGTCAAGAAGAGCGGGAAAAAAGGAAGTAAAGGTGATGGAGTCAGTTGGGCACCCAAAGAGAAAGGTTCACCTCATACTCTTGTTGTGACAGGCGCTGGGCTACGCGCTGCGGATTTGACGAGGGTGCTGCGGAAATTCCAGACAAAGGATGCAAAGGTTGCGAAGCTTTTCGCTAAGCATATCAAGAAGGCTGAAGCGAGTGAGCAGTTGAGCAAGGAGAGGATCAATATTGGTGTGGGCACTCCACAGAGGCTCATGGACTTGCTGGACGAGGGTGCCTTGTTAGACAAGAAGCTGGATCGAATTGTGGTGGATGCTAGCCATATTGACATGAAGAAGAGGGGAGTGCTGGACATGAAGGAGCTGCAGATTCCGCTCGTGAAGCTATTGACGAGAAAAGCGTTCAAGGAGAGATACGGCAATGGGGAAGGCAAGATCGAACTCTTGTTCTATTGAGTGTGAGCTTCTTCCCGTCTTCTAGCATAAGGTTGAGGCCAGATCCTCAGCCAGGGTGGCGTGAGTATCCTGATATGAGCGATGACGCGCAAGTTGAATGGTTGGTGACTAGCAGATCAGACACAACTGCTTACACGCTGGCTAGACATGCAGCTTTACGGTTCCGTCTCGGTATGCTTCCTCTTTTCTCCTGAAGCCAAGACTAATGACAGCAACACTGATGTTGCAGGAAACAAGTCAAAGAAGCACGGCACGACTTGTGCATCAGATGTAACTCAATAGCACAAGAACTCGGATGATCAGCCGAGGATATTAAAGGCTTCACCTTGTCACTTGTGGCTCTTTGAGCCCGACGACTCTGCCTTGGGTTTCCCCAGTGAGCTACTGCCTCGACCGCTGCAGTTCGAGTGGTGAGGAATGCGTCGTATAGTATGCATCGTCTCGTGGCACGGTGCACCAGGCAATTGCCGCAGAATGGCATGATCTGGGGCGACCAACCCCATGTTGCTGGGTTATGTGCTACCGCGGGTTACCACGACGCGATGCCACATGCAAGCATACAGGACGTACGGAGCAGCCCTGGGACCTGTCACATTGCGCAGTGGTAGAGATCATAGTGGCCACATGCCCGGAGCTGCAGTATCAGGACCAGCTTTCACGTAGCCAATCTCTGAACGTAAGTGAGATGATCATCCTCAACCGATCTCGATTCTCAGATCATCGGTGTCTCACTTGGCCTTTCCTTTCTCCAAGTGAAGCTTGCAACTCAGCTCCTTCTCAGTAGGCCCCAGCTTCGGTTTCTTCTCGTACAGATACAATTAGTCTCACGCAAACATTTCTTCCGTTTCTCGTCCAACACTGACATCAGGTTCAATTGTTACCCAACCGTACACCGCACCACATGGATTGTCGGGACAATACTTAGCGCCCATACGATATCAAGTAACACTAGTTAGCCGCTACCCACTAGCTCCCACCAGTATGCGCTTATTCACCATCAGCGCCGCCGCTGGGCTGATGGTATTATCTTTCGCTGTCACTGAGCCAGTCTCGATTTCACAGTCTTCGGTCGAGGAGAGTGGCGCGAGAGGTAAATTCAGAGAGATGAAGTTCTACAACGCATCCCCAAGGACTGACATATGTTCTTTACAGACTGCAAACTCTGCTTAGAACACGCCGCGAACCAAACCAAATGCGAGACTACCCACTCTTCGAAAATCAGCTTCGACTTTGAATGTCTCTGTCTCGATACCGACTCCCGTGCCATTACAGGAGGTTGCTCCGGCTTCTGCGAGGGTACTCAGTACAGCCTCGATTCACAATGCAGGCTGGATGATGAGTTCTTGCAAAATAATCTCGACAGAAGAGCCGTGGTCGTGGAAGGTGATGCACGAAGTACATCTCACCTGCCTCGTCAATATGCCAGTCTCAAGACAACTGACATGCATCGCAGGCTGTAACATCTGCTTGGAGCAGGCTGCTCGACAAACATACTGCGTCAACAACAACTCGAGCATGCCAGGATACGACTTCAATTGCCTCTGCAAGGAACCCGGGTTTTCAGAGTACACGGAGGGCTGTACCGATTTCTGTAAAGCTACCAAGTATGATGTCGAAGCGCAGTGCAGTGGAAACCAGAAGTGTCCAGGCTGCGACATCGATGAGTTACGAAAGTGCGAATTCTGCCTAGAAGACACATCGACGACGACGACGACGACGACGGCGATGGCTTCCTGCAAATTTGCCCCTGATGCCGACTTCAGCTGCCTTTGCAAATCAGCCACTATCGAGGTGAGAGATTCAACCACGCCTATCAATGACTTTATCAATCTACTCAGCTAACCCATCTCTTCCAGCTTACCGCAGCCTGCACGAACTACTGCATCAACTTCCTCGAAGCACAATGCCCTCTTTCACGAGTCACCCTCTCCCCTCGCAGCGCCCAACTCCAAACCTCGAATCCAGGCTTCGGCTTCTGTGGCCCTAAGGGGGTCAACTGCAAGTCCACCGAATCCGCCCACGCTTCTCCTCATCCTGCTGCTCCTCCTCCTCCTCCATTTCCTCCCTCACCCATCAAACCCGCCATGAAGCGCAAACACCACAAACATTCACGAACCGCGAATTCGCCGTGGCCGGGTATGCAAATTGCTTCCGGGAAATTCGGTTTCTGCGGGGTGTCGGGGAGTAACTGTCGAGCAGAGAATCATGAGCAAGACATCACTACCACTACCACCACCACCATCTCTGGCGACGCGACTGTGATGATGATGACGATGACGATTCAAACTTCCCGTACTGCTGCTGCGAGGAATGTTACAAGTACGACTACTGCTACTGCGATTGGTCGTCATTATCAGACAACAACCGCCATGCCAGTTGATAGAGATGCTACTCATGACACCAACAACAACAACAATGTTAGTGAAGCGCCCACTAATAACGATGATGACGATCAAAGTGAAGATGATGAGAAAGGCAGTCGACGCGAAGTAGCAGCAGATCCTCCAGCTCCTTTTGAAAATTCAGCGGCAGCAGCAAGAACAACAGCAACAGTTTGTGGAAATTTCATCTTGGTCTTGGGAAGTTTGGCTGCTTTTGGTTTTTGGGCTTGACAGAAAGACTTCGTCACCAATCTATTACGGCGGATGCGATTGACTGCTTCTTGACCTTTTGGCGTTCTTGGATGGATGGGTGGATGGGTTGGTCAGAGTGTTGGTTTGTCCTTCCACTACACACTTCACGAAAATGGACCGGTTGGATTGGATTTGTTGATTGGGATGGATATTGAGTTATAGTTAGTTGGGAGGAAAAATGGCAAATTCGATGTAGTAATGGGTATCGAAGGACTGGAGTCTAGTGAATTGAGAACCTGCTTGATTTCCTGCTCTTCTTCATGGAATGCTGGTTCAGACGATCAGAAATCTAACGTGAAGGATGGATACCGTAGTATTAGAAGACGAGTGGATGAATGAATATTCAAGGAACATGGAGAAGGGATTGAAATTAATTGAGATTTTGAAAAGGGATAGGACTACAAAAAGGATTAAAACTTGAATGATGTTGATGGAAGACTGAAGGAGGTTAGGTATGTTTGAATGAGAGTCTCGACGAGTTTTTGAGAAAGAAAAGGAAAGAAGAACAAAGAAAGGTGAGGTAAGGTAGCGGAAACTACATTATCATTTGTTTCTGTTATTCATGGACTTGGAACCCAAGATGCGTGCGCTTCTGTGGATTATATGTAGTCTATCAGACCTGAAGAAGTAGTAGTTAAGTAGTACCTGGTGCAGTTAGGCCTGTACCTCTAGCGTCAGGATGTCCTGATCTGGTATCGACTGGTCATGTTCCATGTCTCTGTTCGGCGTTCCTGTTCTCTAGACAGTGCCTTCATACGCTTCATTCAAGCTGATGCTCAAAGACTTGGTTCGGGAGACGCCGGTGCTGTTGGTGCCGCTGGCGCCAAGTACAGTTACTGTCTTGATGGAGACGCCCATGTCGTAGCCGTATTCGCCCGTGATGGTGAAGCGGCCGTCGCTGGAGTATCTGTGCATCGGGGGTTTAGTACGTGGTTGAGATAGGTTTTGTTCACAATGCCCTGCTTGAGTACGTGCTCGGTGCAGAAGATCTGGAAATGTTAGACTTACGTGAATTTCAAGTACGATGAAGAGGCTTGGACTAGCGAAACACCGTCGTCAATGTACAGTTCTCCGTAAGCGGTACCGTTGGCAGAAGGAGCGATGATGATGTCAAAGTCTTGCTTGCGGAGCTCGGTGGTGGTGTTTGCTGATTCGGAGCGCTGAGCGAGGATGGCGCCGCCCTTGTAGTAAAGAGGAATGCTCGTGTAAGGGACGTCTTCGATCGTGATAGTCGAGCCTGTGCCGATGACTGTCTCGTGAGTGTAGTAGTCGTAGAAGACGTCGTTCGGCAAGTAGTGCGTAGCAGTCGTGCTGTTCTCAGTCGTGACAGGGGCAACGAGGAGTCCGGGACCGTAGAAGTACTGATACCCGAGACCGAAGGTGTTGCTGTCTTCAGGATAGTGGAAGAACATGGGTTGGATGAGTGGTGTGCCAGTCTGGTTCTGGACGTATGATGCCGTGTAGATGTAATCAAGAAGCTTGTATCGGATCTCGATAGCGACCTTGGCAGCTTCAGTCACGATGGTCCAGCGGTAGAACTCTTGGTCGATGGCATCATTTTGAGCATGGTTGCGGTAGAATGGCGAGAATGCTCCAAGCTGTGCCCATCTCGCGCATAGTAGTTCATTGGTGTTACCGCCAAAACCACAGACGTCGGTGCCAACCATTGGGACATTGTACAGAGCGGCGAACTCGAGGATCTCCTTGATGGCGAAAAGGTAGTGGTCCCAGTCCGAAAGGTTATCCCCAAGCCACTTTCCAACTTGACTTCCGGCTCCAGCAAAGGTGGATCTCGTGATGATCAGTGGACGTAGCGTAGGCTTGCGCGACAGCATAGCGATACGAGAAGCCTCGGACATTTGAGCTCCATAAACATTGTGAGTATCGTACTGTGAGTAGCCACCATACTGAATAATGTCAGTGGAGGCTGTCAAGTTGCTGATGCTCCCTGCTGCGTTCGCGATCTGGTATTTTGGGTTGATCAAGTCGCGGTCTGGCAGGCCCGTCTTATCCCCGTTCGATTGGCGCTTGTGAACGGGAGTGAGATGATGTGCCTTGTGTGAAAAGTCGTCGCTGCGGCGAACCAGTTTGGTTTGAGGCGATGAGGAGGTGGTGATGGTGTCGTTGGTGGATGAGGTGCTGTTGCAGCCGCCAGTAGTGAGAGTCCGGTTGGCCAATTCGTAGCCATAAACGCCGCTACCCGCAGAGCGGACGTACTGATACGTGACTTGAGTGTTGGCTGGCAGATCGACGGCGGCACTCCAGATTGGGTAGTTATTGGCGCTCAGTGGTGCAGCGTTTCCAATGTCGTCACCACTACCGATGGTGATGGCACTGCCGAAAACGTAAATGCTCTCTCCGTAGAAGGTTGATGCGTTGACGTTGAAAGTAACAACAGACTTGCAGACTGGCTGGAAATCTGATCCGAAACCAGGAATAGCGCGGGGAGAACCCAGACGAATGGCAGGTGGCTGAGGCGGGTTTCCTGCAGCCTGAGCTTCGTACTCTGGATCAGCGCAAGGATAGTCGCAAAAGTTCGAGGGCTCGTTCATGTCGATCCAGAGTGCATCGATATCCACCCCAGTCTCCGGGTTGAAGAAACTCTGGAACTCAGAGTTCCAGTAGCCTTGAGTGTTCGGGTGAAACCTGGAGGTACCGTAGTCAGCATAACGTTTGCGTAGATGACCTGGCAGGGGGCATGTCTTACCAATCCGGGAAAGCAGTGACACCAGGCCAAACAACGCCCTTGAAGATTGAGCCATTGGAGGTCTGCAGCCATATACCTTGCTCCACACCGTTGTTGAACCCTGGATAGTCCTGGTATGCGACGGCTGGATCGACCATGACGACATAGTGCTGTTGTCGCTGGTGAAGCGTGGAGACAAGCTCACTCATCACGTTGAGCGGGAATCGAGCAGGGTCGAGAGTGAACACTCGGCGGAGGTACATGTAATCGATATCTGTGAGCAAGTCAGCATCACGGTCAGCTCTGGTATCAGTTTCGTTAACCTACCGGTCCACATGGTCTCGAGCGGAATTCCAGCAGCAGAATAGTTGGCCACGACCTCGGCCACCCAGTAAACATCACGGTATCCGTACTTGCATTGATGGAATCCAAGCCCCCAGTAGGGCTGCAGAGCACTCTTCTGGGAGACTTCAGAGTACTGTTGCGCAACCTCGACCGGTGATGGACCTGCCAAGAAGTAGAAGTCCAGCACGCCCCCGAGTGTGTTGTATTCGAGGTGCTGACCGTCGGTATCGTCGATCTTGAAGTCCATACCATTCGAGTTGAGAAGGAAGACGCCGTGGGTGCCGTTGCCGCCACGATGATCGTAATAAATTGGGTGGGTGCCGTAAAGATTGGTACCGGCCGGTGTGCCGTACGCATCACGATTCCACGCAGTGCGGGTGTAGTCAGTGGTCTTGAGGCGGCTAGTAATGCGGTTAGTCACAGGCTACCATCGTTCGATGGTTGCTCGCTCACAATGGGTCGGTATGCTCGCCTGTGCCATAGAGATTTGGGTTCGCTGGAAGGGCTGTCCTTAAGCGAATGTACTGGTCCTCGAAGATCAGTGAGGCTGCAGACGAGTCGAACAAGACATCGCCGCTGCTTCGACGCTTGACGGTGAAGCTGAACGGTTCCTCGACGTATTCGAAGATGAGTGCACTAGACGCATTCTGCGTGCCACTCGAAATTGGTCGTGGGAAGACAGAACCGGGCACCTGGTAAACCTGCTGAGCCGCATCTTCGATCAAGACATGGAGGCGGGTGTCCAAAATGATGTTAGTTCCAGCGATCTGGCGTGGAATGCAAAGTGATCTGACTTACCAGTCTGGTACTCGACCGTCAACGTCAGATCCTCGATGTCATTGCCGTAGATGTTGCAGGGGGTGCCGGCCAGAGTGAGCTTTGCGGTCAAGCCAGTGGCGGTGGTGCTGATGTCGCTGGCTCGATAACCAGGACAAGTCGAGTCGGTGTTGTTTTGGCGGCGACCGAGCGGAAAGGGTGATGCGGTGACTGCTGAAGCGGCGAGCGCCCAAGCAGCGAGGAAGAGAGATCGGGGTGCCATGCTGTGAGTGACAGCGAGGTGGAGGGAGTGGTGTGTCAGAAGGGTGCACACGCACTTAAGTAGTGTTCAGTGTGTTGGGGAGTGGTTTGTCTGGGGAGAGTGGAGAAGTTTATATTTCTAGGTGTTGCTAGCTTGTGGGGAGACGCGTTAGGAGTGCCACGTGCACGGGTCAAGCGAAGTGAAGGCTGGCATGTGCAATGCAATGAGCTGCCTACGTTGCTGCTGCTGCTGCCGCCCTGCTTCACTCACCATCAGCCGTTCTCACATACACACGGTCGAGACTAGGTAGGCAAGATTTCATTGAGACAACGGCAATCGCATCTTGGCGGCACAAAACAGTTGCCAACCCTGCAGGGGGAGGTCGAGCTCTGTGCAGCTCGATTGCGGCTCCGCTGCAGGTGTTCGGCCAGTAGACACGGTTCGTGAACTTGTTGTGCATATCAGCGTGGCTTCATGCAATATCGCTCGCGGGGTATCATGCAATGCATGCAATGCACTTCACCAGATGGAGGCGGCTACGGAGCAGGAGGGTGATGCGGTGGCATCCTCGGCCAAGCATGGCATCGGGCTTGTGGTATGCAACTTGAGCGACTGATGTCTCCTTCTCCTCGCCGTCGCCGTCGCCTCGCCGAGCACGGATGCGGATTGCACTGTACATGCAAGCAACACCGCAACACCGCAACACGTGGGGCACGAGATGACCGGACGCTTGCGATGAGGTACAATGGATGGAGATGAGGCCAGCATCGTGATTCATGGTGGGAGAACTATAGGCAGTGTAGGATGGATGCATGTAGTACAAGAGAGGGGAACCGGCGTGGGAGGAAGAGGGGGAGTCAGAAGGAGTCATGTGTTGTTGTCGAAGTAGAGACTCTGCCTATACCTGTATTACTGACACTGGTGGGTGGGTCTCAGGGAATACCCAGTTGGGACTTCCGGGTGTTTTCCAGCGGTACCAGCTGCAATGCGGACGAAAGGAAGGTCAGGTCAGGTACACGCACAGGCACAGATGACTGTCATGATGGCAGGGGGAGAAGAGAGGAGAGGCAAGGAGAGTTGGAGACAGATGAGGACGAACAGGAAACAGAAGAAAGTGGTACAACGGAAGACGAGAAGAACCATCCTGAGCTCGGACTCGTTCCGCCCGCCTCGCCACTCTGCCCGTCCCGGCCGCTCGCCCGCTACGGCCCGCTCGTCGTCATCGCTTTGCAAGTCTCAGTCGCGTCCTGGACAAACAACCGAACGCGTCGGTCGGTGGCGAGTCTGACAACTGACGACCAGCCCATCCCAGATTCCCACCTCACACCGTCCCATACCATCCAATACTGTCCCCCCGCGGCCTTGGGCATGCTCATCGTCCCTACTCGCAACCACTGCGTCACCGTCCCTGGGAAGATGACCGCACAGCCGACAGTCAGTGAACATGACCATGGATAGGAAGAAGCACAGCAAGGACGCCGCCGTCTTCCGCATCCGCCTCAATTGCATCGACCATGCTCAATATGCCCCCAATACGCTCGATCCTCCCATCTGGGGTCCACGCTCGCTCTCCGCCACCCAGCGAGTCCAGCTACCGGATGTGCCAGTCATCCGAGTCTGGGGCTCCACGGAGACGGGTCAAAAGGCTTGCGTCCACATTCATGGCGCCTTTCCCTACCTCTACCTGCCCTACACAGAGTCCATTGAAGAGAGCCATGTCGCCCACTACATCGCGAACCTGCGTTCCTCCATCGACCATGCCATGTGCCTGTCCTACCGCAGGAACCCCTATGACAACCCACGGAATGCTACATTCGTAGCTCATATCAGTCTCGTCAAGGGAGTGCCCTTCTTCGGCTATAATGTTGGGTACAAGTACTATCTCAAAATCTACCTTCTCAATCCCATGCATATGACTCGATTCTCAGATCTTCTGCAGCAAGGCGCCATTCTCAGACAGCACTTCCAGCCCTACGAAGCCCACTTGCAGTACCTGCTTCAGTGGATGTGCGACTTTAACTTGTACGGCTGTGCCTATATTGAGGTGGCAAAGGTCCATTTCCGGTCTCCAATTCCGTCATGGGAAGAAATGGATGACCTGGCTCATTTGTGGCACGATCGCTCAATTGACATCAAGGATGTTCTAGATGCAGAACGCTTCCCCCGTCAAAGTCATTGCCAGTTGGAGCTGGACGTTCGAGTCGAAGACATTCTCAATCGCAATGCCATCCAAGCAAGACCGCTGCATCACTCTTTCATCGAACGACTAGCCTCTCTGGAGAACCTGCCACCAGAGGAGAAGCTGGTACACTCCATGGCGGGACTGTGGAAGGATGAGACGCGAAGGAGAAAGATGCGGATGGGCATCTCGGACCCGTCTTCTTCGCCTTTCCCGCCTGAAGTTCTCGTCAGCATGTCCGCCGATCCTCGTAACGACAGCAATGGCGGCTGGATACACGAGGAGGAGTTTCGCGAGGCCATTGCTGAACTTGCTGAGCAAGAGAAGAAGCAGAGAGGAGGGGCGCCGCTCTCTTTCGAGAGCTTTGGTAGCCAGAAAAACGACCACGATGACGGAGTCCAGACTGTGCTAGAGAGTGTGTCAGAGTTGTTCCACACCACTCTAGAGCAAAAGTGGGACCAGCTTGCTCAAGCAGCGAAAGCTCGTGAACAACAGCCGCTTGAAATGAGCTTCGAGGAGTTCATGAGCACGCAGCGTCGGCCTGACCATGCGCCTGTGGTCGATGAGAGCAGCATCGCTGTCATTGGCGAAGACGAGGGATATCTCAGCGACGAGGACGCTGCGAAAGAGTTGGCGTTGACACAGAAACAAAAGGTGAAAGACGCAGGACTCGAGGCCATGGCTGAGGCGAAGGTAAATGTCAGCATTACTGATGTGGCGAAGCCTCTCGTTGGCGCAGCACTACCGCAAAGTACAGTTGAAGGCACACAGAGGAGTTTGCTAAAGCGTTCGGCGCCGAACGGGAGTCGATTGCCATTCAAAAAGGTACGGATGGTTGCTCCAGACTCTTCACCTCGCGGAAAATATCGACAATTTCGTGTCAAGGACATCAGGCACACGAGCTGCGTTGTAGGCGCGTCGTCACAGCCCGGCGATCACGACTTCGTAGCGCCTCCTGCTGCACAGGGTCGAAATGATGTTCATGTTTCTGTCAACGAAGGTCTCATTGATGTGCCCCCATCGACTCAGCCACCATCATCGCAGCGGTCTATGCAGTCTTCCCAGGGCGATAGAATTGTCTTCCCATCAGTGAAAAACCCGCATGAACCCGACACAGCACGTCGTCTCAGTCAACGCGATGACCTTGCGCATCTGTCACGACGAGCATCACAGCTGAGCCAGAAGGATGCCTTGATCTCGTCGACGGAATCGAGCTTCTCCAAGTCTCTGCGATCGCCTGAAGACCCGCGACAATGCCTGCAGTCTGCCACAGCATTCGCGTATGCTGATGGCTTTGATCTTGCCCCATCGCGCCGAGTCCTTGTGCTGAGTACCTTGCCTCCAACGCTACACGAAGTGGCGACAACAGTGGATCCATCTGTGGTCTATCAGGATGCCTACTACAGTAATGAGAAAGATGTACCTGAGCGGGTCAGAGAATACGCCGGTCAGGAGTTTCGGCTCGAAAGCAACACTCTACCATTTCTTCCGGCGTTTGACAGTGGAGGTGTGGTCGGACAAGTCGAACGACAGAGCAAAGCTGATGCAGAGTTTGCATTGAATCGTCGCCGATGGCAATGCTCACTGAAGTCCTGGGAGCTCATGAGGCCTCCTCCAACCTGCAGGGAGGTAGAGCTTTGGCTTCGTGTGGATGAGCTATCGAAACCAGGTGTTCTAGATATACTGGATGTTGATGGGCCACCAGCCGCCTCTCAGCTTAAGCGGAAAAACAAACCGCCGCCTGAGCTTTCACAGATCGAAGGTCCCACGCAACGCAACAAGCACGGTTTCAAGTACTCGCAGAGAAAAGCAAGCACGAGCGTCCAGCACGAGACGGGCTATATGAGCACCATGAGCCTCGAAGTACACGTCAACAGTCGCGCAGACCTCGCGCCAGATCCAGAGCGAGATGAAGTCAACATGATTGTCTGGTGCATCGCTGATGAACAAATGGACGATCAGACCAAGCTCGGGATTTTGGTCCTGATCAAAGAAGATGAAGAACTGCCTGCAAAGATTCGCAAAGTTGTGGGCGACCATGTCCAAATCGACAGCGAGGACAACGAGCTGGATCTCATCAATAGAATGGTTGATATCGTACGAGAATACGATATCGATATACTGACTGGATACGAAGTGCACAACAACAGCTGGGGCTATCTGATCGAGCGCGCTCGGCTACAGTACGAGTTCAACCTGCCTGACGAGTTCTCGAGAATGAAGTCGCACTCCAAAGGACGTTTTGGCAAAGACGCGGACAGATGGGGCTTCACGCATACCTCGACAGTGAGCATCACTGGCAGGCACACTATCAACATTTGGCGTGCTATGCGGTCCGAGCTCAATCTGCTGCAGTACACCATGGAAAATGTAGTCTTCCATTTACTGCACAGGCGGATTCCTCACTATACGTATGCAACACTCACTCGCTGGTACAACAGTGACAGACCGCGGGATTTTGCCAAAGTCCTCGACTACCTTGTCACGCGTACGAAACTCGATCTGGAGATCCTGGATGCTAATGAGCTGATTCCTCGCACGTCTGAACAAGCGCGACTGCTTGGCGTTGACTTCTTTTCGGTCTTCAGTCGTGGATCGCAGTTCAAGGTCGAATCACTCATGTTCCGTATTGCGAAACCAGAATCTTTTGTTCTTGTCTCTCCAAGCAGAAAGCAGGTCGGAGGTCAGAACGCATTGGAGTGTCTGCCGCTTGTCATGGAGCCCCAATCTGCATTTTATAACAGTCCTCTCCTCGTACTAGACTTCCAAAGCCTTTACCCGAGTGTCATGATAGCCTACAACTACTGCTACTCTACGTGTCTTGGTCGGATCACTAACTGGCGCGGCACGAACAAGATGGGCTTCGCAGATTTCAAGCGCCATCCTGGACTCCTCGAACTCACCAAAGACAAGCTGAACATCGCGCCGAACGGCATGATGTATGTGAAGCCCGAAATGCGCAAGTCGCTGCTGGCGAAGATGTTGGGAGAGATTCTAGAGACTAGAGTCATGGTCAAGAGTGGCATGAAAGTCGATAAAGATGACAAGACCTTACAGCAGCTCCTGAACAACCGGCAACTCGCTCTCAAATTGATTGCCAATGTCACGTATGGCTACACTTCCGCTAGCTTCTCAGGCCGCATGCCTTGTTCCGAGATAGCAGACAGTATTGTTCAGACTGGCCGCGAGACCCTCGAAAAAGCCATCGCACTGATACACTCTGTGGAACGCTGGGGCGCGGAGGTCGTGTATGGCGACACAGACTCGCTCTTTGTCTATCTCAAAGGCCGAACCAAAGACGATGCATTCCGTATAGGCGACGAAATAGCCAAAGCAGTCACTGACATGAACCCTCGACCTATCAAGCTCAAGTTCGAAAAGGTCTACCACCCTTGTATTCTGCTCGCGAAAAAGCGCTATGTCGGCTTCAAGTACGAAAGTCCCTCGCAAAAGGAGCCTGACTTTGATGCCAAAGGCATCGAGACTGTGCGACGTGATGGCACACCAGCCGAGCAGAAAATTGAGGAGAAGGCGCTCAAACTGCTCTTCCGGACTTCTGACCTCAGTCAAGTCAAAACATACTTCCAAAGCCAATGCACCAAAATCCTCACTGGTCGATTCTCCGTCCAAGATTTCTGCTTCGCTAAAGAGGTTAAACTGGGCACATATGCAGATAAAGGTCCACCACCTCCTGGTGCTCTGATCGCAACCCGTCGCATGCTCAAAGACCCTCGACAAGAACCTCAATACGGCGAACGTGTCCCTTATGTCGTTGTAGCAGGTGCTCCAGGTGCAAGACTCTGGGAACGTTGCGTTGAACCTGAACAACTCATTCGCGATGAGCATGCGGAGCTGGATGCGGAATATTACATCAATAAGAATTTAATTCCGCCACTGGAGAGAATCTTCAATCTTGTTGGCGCGAATGTAAGGAGTTGGTGGGATGAGTTACCAAAAGTCCAGCGAATTCGACAATTGGGTGGCGTCGATCAACAGCAAAAGCATCATCAACAGCAGCAGCAGGACCATAACAACAACAATGCTTTCAGTGGAAATGCGAAAAACACCCGCAAGACCATGGAGAGCTACATGGGCAGTTCGTCATGTCTTGTCTGCCGGACCAAACTTTCGCCACCCAAACCGACTTCACGCTTTGCTGCTGCTGCTGCTGCTGATAAGCAATCAGCTGTTGAAGTCCCATTGCCTCTATGCTCGACATGTAGATATACCCAGGCCTCATCTACCCTGCTCGTCCTGCGTCGCAAACTCCAAGCAGCAGAGACAAAAGCCGCTTCTATGCACGATGTATGCAGAAGTTGTGCTGGACTAGCATTCGACGAGGTGATCCGTTGCGATAGCAGAGATTGTCCTGTTTTTTACTCTAGGGTCAAGACTGATACCCAGCTGAGAGTTGCAAGAAGAGGCGTGGGAAGTGTATTGGAAACACTGGAAGAGGAAGTCAGCGCTCGGGAGGTGGATTTCGAGTGGTAGGTGTAGTATGACTAGTTCTATCACATGTTCTCTGTCTGTCTGTCTCTTCTTCCTCCTCCTCCACCACCTCCTCCTCCACCTCCCTATCAAGAACCCCTCCTCATAATCACATCGAACTATATCCATCCATCCTATAACGATGAGGTTTGTAGCCTATAAGATCTTATTCCGGGAAGATAATATCGATACTAAGTAGCCGAGGCGCCGGAGGTCGAGAGTAGAAGGCGTAGGAAGACTAAGGTTGTAATATACCTAGGTTAGGCCCGGGACCCGGTAGTGCTGAACAATAGGAAGCGTTCTTTGAAAATCGCTGGATCTATAGGTAGGGTTCGATATTCCGAAAGTCTAATAGGAGATATAGTCGAAAAGTAAAGGGTAAAGTTGTCTTTTTTCTTCTCTTGATATGTAGCTGCTTGGGCAGATCCTTGTAGTCGAAAGGTAATAAATCTATCCTTAGTCTTCAGAATTTCCTGAGAGGAAACAAGCTAGAGAGAGGTTTGTTCTTTGAGCGTTAAAAAGGTACTTTATCTCTAACGGAATTTTATCCTACAGTACCATGTCAACTGAAACGGCAAAGGGGTCCATAGACGTACCATGCCCTCCTCGGATGGAGAGACACCATGCCGATTCCAATCACCAGGTTGCAATCCCATCACGCCAGGTGGACCATATTCTGTGCAATGGCTTCGCCGGAAATGCCTCCTCGATACGGAGACAAAACGACCGACGGACCTTTACCTAACTGCTCACCTACCTTGGGTCCACATCCACTTCCCCTCCCTCACCGTAAATAATAAATAACGTCCTCCTACTAGGGTTGTCGATCAAGAGTGGACGTTCTCGATAACAACTCTAGCGCGGTAGTTCTCCGCTCGGCTCTCGGGCTTGAATAGACCGGGGGGACAGATTGCATGCCAAGACATCGCGTAGCCTTGCAGTAGATAGAAGATCCACAGGGAGGTTTTCTCGCGTGGCAATAATATAGTTCAGGCGACGACGGTCACGGGAAGGATTCATCATGCACGCGGGGAATTCTGGCAGAGCTTGGCGATGCAGGGGAGGAACAGAATAACACCCGACCGGCGACGACTACCCGGAGGACGGCGGTGAAGTGTTTGTGTAAGTGAAGTGTTGTGAGGTGTGATGTCAGGTGACGGACCCGGCTCTCGGACAGATGTAGTGGGACGGTGAAGGCGGGGAGGGGGGGACAATAATCCGGTCTACGTACTCCAGTCTCCGTACAGATGGGAGGACTAGGTTCGCTGCAGCGACGCCCGAACTCCGAAGGGAAGGGTAAGGGAAGCGAAGGGGAGCTCGTCTCGTCGCTCGCCTCTTCCTGCCGGCCCGTTCCTGCATGAGGTATAGATGGATTTATTGCTGCTGCGCGCAACCTCACTCGTTCCTCTCCGGTCTAGCTGGTTGATCTTCACCCACTCCGCCCTGCCAAACGGGCCGACTAGGCGATTATTTACCACGCACTAGGTACCCAAGACGCCGATTAACTACGCCGAGCGCTGCTTGGAGCAATCAAGACTGCGACGGTGCCGCCCGTCAACTTCATCAATCCACTTCTATATGATACCCAAGAGAAAGTACGGCCTCTGACTCGCAAACCCTCGCCTTGTGTATTGTGCATTGCCTCTTCGACTCCCCATCATGCGCATCTCCTCTGGGATTCTTGCGCTGGGCGCGACTGCTTCAGCCCTGAACCTGTTCGTGGCCGACTACAGTGGCAGCATCACCACGCTGGCGCTCTCCGAGAACAATGGCACATATGCGCTCAACCAAACGGATGTCAACGCTGGATGTGGACCGAGCCCAGCATGGCTCACCATCGACGCCAATCGGGGCCTCCTTTTCTGCGTCAACGAAGGTATAACAACAACCAATGGATCCCTGTCCTCCTTTACCATCAGTGCGAATGGGACCCTCCATCTTGTCGCAAATGTCACGACACTTGGTGGACCAGTCAGTTCAGCACTATATGGCAACCCTTCTGCTGCGCATCATGGCATTGCACTGGCGCACTATGGTGCATCGGCTGTCTCGACCTACATCGTCTCTTCTACAGGCAACCTCACCTTGAACGAGGAATTCCTCTTCAACTTGTCTCGGTCTGGCCCAGAGCCTAGTCGGCAAGACGCACCTCATCCACATCAGGTGCTACTCGATCCGACTGGTCAATACATCCTCGTGCCTGACTTGGGCTCGGATCTCGTGCATGTCTTCAGCTGGGACGTGAAGGACTTGAAGCTGACGAAGCTAGATCCTCTATTGACAGCCCCAGGTCAGTATCTTGACATGTCTCACTAAGCTCGTCGCTCGAGTCCCCAATACAGACCCATCGCCATCGCGTCGAAGATATTTGCTGAACTTCTTCTCCCTTTTAGGCTCCGGTCCACGCCATTTGGCATTCTGGACACCTCAGGGTATTCCCGGCGGTACAACATATATGTACTTGGTCGAAGAGCTGTTATCCAGAGTGACCGGCTATGCCATAGGGTACTCTGACGACCGCTCTGGACTTTCCTTCAACCACATCGGCTACCGAAGCACCACGGGCCATCACAACCTGGTTCGACGCAACGCACCAGCTGAAATCCAAATCTCCCCTGACAACAGGTTCCTCATCATCTCCAATCGCAACTCCACAGCTTTCACTATCCCCAACGAAATTGGCCCATCAGACTCCATCAGCACCTTCGAGCTGAGCGCCCACAGTGGTAACTTGAGTGCCTATCATCAGCTCGCTCCATCTGGAGGCATCTATCCCAGACACTTTGCAACCAACGCTGCGGGAAACCTGGTTGCAGTGGGACTGCAATTGGATGGAGCGGTGGCAATTTTGAAGCGCGATGTGGCCACAGGTCTGATTCAGGACACTGTTGCAAGATTCCTCATTCCTGCCAATATCACCACAGTCATGTGGGACGAAGTGGCGAGAAGTGGCGTGACCGGCTTGACAGGAATGGGTGGGTTTGGATATTAGATTTTGGATATTAGATACCAGATATGATGAAGTTCATCTGAATAGGGCCAGGTTTCCTTACTACTACCAAACTATGCATCATGGCATCTGGTGAGGTTTGAGCAAAGTCTGGAGACTCCACTGTAAATGACTCCCGCTTATATGCGAGGTTCGATTGCGATTTGTTTCGCATCGAAAAGCAGTCTGGCCTGAATGGGATCTCTCACCCATCAAACACTCCATGCTGCAGTTCCACACCCATCCTACATCAACAAGAAGAATAGTCAGCATAATCTCTCGTTGAAAAAAAAGAGAACCAGATCATTCATTGATCGCAAATTTGATCTCAACCCACCCTTCAGCCATCTTCTTCATACTCTGTTCGATATCATCATCCATACCCTTTCCCAAACCCAGAAACTGTCGAAGTTTCGCATAATAGAACCACAAGTCTGTACCCAATAGCACGAAGTTGAACAGCACATGCCTTCCGTACTCTGCCCATCGTTGGCGAAATGTCGCATTCGGATCCTCGGTCAATGCACGACTCGCCCAATATCCTGTAATTTTGACACGATTGACAGGCGATCCCAAGAATTGGTTGTTTCCTTGCACGATGCGGAGATTTCTTCCAATGAAGATGAGCTCTTGCGGGAATTTGTCCTGATTCGCGAGGATATCTCGAATGCCTTTACGCATCTTTTCTTGCATTTCGAATTGTCTTTCTTTTTGTTCTTTCTTCGATAGAGAATTCAATTCTTTCATCACTTTACCTCCACCACCTTCATATGGTCGCATTAAAGTGGCAGAAGCGAAAATGTCAGGGGCATTAATGCCCCATTCTTCGCTGGTGATGCGCTTGATGGTGGCGTCGTCGAAGGTCATGAGAGCTCTCCAGAAGAGGGCGTATTGCTTCCGGAAAGCAGGGTCCATCTTAATGTATAGTCCGTGGTCGATAAGAACGAGTTCAGGTTTTCCGTTGGGTTTCCGGCGGATGAAGATGTTCCCAGGATGAGGATCGCAATGCACGAGACCCCAGAGGAACATTTGTGCGGAGAAGAGGTCAACCATGGTTTGCATGACGGGTTTGAGGTACAGGCCGAGACCGCCTTTTCCATCTTTCCCTCGCCAGGAATCCCGAGATGGTTTTAGTTTTTCGGAATTGGGGTCGTTGGTTGGAACGGTTTTGTGGAGGTCCTGAGGGACTGGAGGAAGTTGCCTACCACCAGCCCCTGGAGAGCCTTGTCGCCAGCCGCCTTGCCATGAACCGGTGATGCCATCTTTATCCCAAAGACGAATGCCCTCGATCCACTCGGCTGTCATGACTCGACGGGAGGTGAGGTCGGAGTAGACGTCTGGGATGTATACACGATCCCGCAATCGTGGTTCCCCTTGTATGAGTCTCCGCATTTTCCTTGAATTGTCGGCCTCGAACTCGAAGTTACATTCAGCTAGCAGGCGGTCGCAGACATATGGCACCAGATGATACAGAGGCAGATCGAACCAATACGAGTAGATCTTGCTCACGACCCGGAAAGCCCAGAGATCCCATCCGACCTGTCTTGCGATCTCCTTCTTCTGCACTTTGATAGCGACCTCCCTTCCATCTGCTAGTCGTGCCCAATGAACTTGAGCCACACTCGCGCTCGCCCTCGCAGTCCTCTCCATGATGCCCTTCCCTTCCTCGCCACGAAAACTCACACCAAACACCTCTTCCACGCTCTTTCCCCCAAAGTCCTCTCGAATGACCTTTTCAACGTCTTTCCAGTCGTTCTGTGGCGCATCATCAAACATGCGCGCAAACATTTTTTGAAATTCCGGGGGTAAGACGGCACTTTGCATAGCTATGGCCTGGCCGATCTTCAAGTACAGTCCCCCATTCTCGCGTAGGAGGTTGAAGACTCGTACTGCGCTGCGGTGGTGTAGATCTTCCACACTGTCGCCGATCCATGGGTTGGCGCGGAAATTCATTTTATAGTCAAGGGCGATGAAGAGGCCTGTATAGAAGGTGCGGACACTGCGCGTCAGACACGCATCGTAGAACTGAGAGTCGATGCCTAGGATGAAGGCGGCGGCGAGGGCGGTGCGGATGAGGCGGCGGAGCCATTTGCGAGATTTGCGGTAGTGGGAGGCGGCCTTGGGCACACCAAGATCTGCGGGAGACGGCGGTTTGGCGTGGGTGAAGTGGCTCTGGAAGCGGCGGTGGACGAGGGAACGGGCTCGCGTGAGATGTGGTGATGTTGATGTCGACGTCAATTTCGGCGTCGACGTGGTTGTGGTTCGTATCTCATGATCTGTCACGATATTGGACAGAAACGGTCGGGTCTTGCTTGCGCATCGCCGACATAGTGACGAGAGGGGGCGAAGCATGCCTCGACTGCTGCACTGATGAGCACCTCACTGTCGCTCACACGGGGCGGAACGGTGGAACAGGAGGGGGAGAGGGTGGAGGGGCGGGGCGGAGCGGGACAGAAGAGAGAGAGGAAGTGAGAGAGAAACAACCAAAGAAGTTCATGCACCTTCACATCACATGCGTCATGACATGAATATGATGGCCAAATTCCTATCGTATGGTGCTAAGCATTTAGCGCGCATTACAGAGTATATTACTGTATGCCTTAGTCCTTAGGGCAGATCTAGTGCCGACACGCTAGGTGGACAACATGCTCTAGCGGAGAAGATCACCACCACCACCTCACAACCACCTGGGTCCTGCGTCTCGTCGTTCTCTTATTCCTACGACATGTCCATGATCCATCGCGACCCTCACGTCCTTTGTCTTCACTTCACGGCCGGTCTATATCACCCAATAACCCGGCATATTCGCTCCATAGAACCACTCGAAATGCTCCGGCCAGTCCTTCTTCCTCCCCTCCCGCCTGGCCTCCTTCTCGCTCCTCTTCTTTTCCTTCTTGTCCATGCCTCGCTTCGTCCTGCCCACCGCCGCCTCCTGAGACTTGTCCAGGATATCTCTGTCCCGCGCGCTAGCCTTCGATCGGGCCCAGCAGAATGGGATGGTTACCCAAGATGGAGATTGTTCTCGCGACGAGGACGAAGACCTCATACTTTCAGCTCGAGTTGTTTGCACTTTGCGGGTGCTGCCTCTTGATGCCGCGACGACATCTCCTGTGGTGGATGTGGATTCACACGACCCCTTTCTCTGGTCTTCCACTTCTTCTTGGCGTTCTTCTTCTGCTGCTTTTTCTGCTTGCACCTTGTGAGGGTCGGAGCCGTTCCCTCTTCCGCTGTTGCTGAAGAACTTCCTTGGCGACATGGTTGGATATTTGTGGTGAGGTATCGTATCTGTTGGACCGAAGAACGACTGACTCATGCAGTGCTCACCCCGTGGTGTGCAGACAATGTAATGTGGCTCCTTGAAGAAGTGACACGAGCTGCTCTTCGTGTCACTCGTCCATATATAAAGAGCTGTTGGTGGAGAGCTCGGATCGGGGCGGGATCAATACCTACCTGTCCTAGCTGGACGAAGGTTTACCATGCACAGACTTCATCACCAGAACGAGCGGTAAGGTAACACTTGGACGCCCACGGCGCTGCTCATCTTCACGCCCGTGTAGCCTGGGAGTGCGGAAAGGTCACAAGGCCATGCAACTGATCTCCACCGTGCCACGGACTCCTGAGCTCCAGGAAACCGATGATCAACCACTGATCAATCTTCTATTGCAATAAGGTAGGTAAATATGGCCTGGAGACACTTTTTGACGTCCAATCTCCTCCGCATTCCGCCAGCCTGTCAGGATTCAAGGAATACCATATTTACACAGATCCCTACAAGTACATCCCAGAATCTCCGCTGCGAAATAGTCAATCGAACGTCACTTTGGTCAGGCAATCGTAGTCTAATCGTCCGTCAGCATCCCTGACCACTGTTTCGAGTTCTTGGCTGACGAAACCCGAACCATGGCTGACAACAACACGAGAATACTGAAACCCATATCCGCACCATACAGCTAATCGAACAACAGGATATCTCCAACCAATATGTCGCCGTAGCAAGCCATGACGAGAATAAGTCACGTGTACGGTCTAGATTTCTGGAGAGAGCAAAGAAAGAGAATACCGTGCATCTCGTGGCTGTGTGAACTTGTCACCATCGAATCACACGTGCACCTTAACCCTAAATAAAGACGAACTTTCTGAATTCCACAAGGGTAATTATAGTTCTATGCTTTCGGAACCGTCGGCAAACCACCACCGCACTTGGACTGGAGTCGATGGACGAGCAGTACCGTACTTGCTCCGTATACAGAGACAGCGTGGCAAAACTTGGGACCGAAGCACTGGTACCTTAGTTCTACGTGTACATTGTACGGTAGGCCTCGTCAAGGGTGTAGACTGACTGATTGCTTGACTGAGTGACTGCTAATGGTAAGATGCAGCATGCATAAGGTAGTGTAGACCATCGCTGCGAAGGAGTCTTCGGTCGTCATTTTCGAGCCACGATGTCAATCTTCATGATGGGGCATTAGCATACAGTATCACAGTACTTTACAGAAAAAAATCACGCGAGAGCCCTACTTCACCGGTTTGTGTGCCCATATCGTTCGTCAAACTTACATAGCAACACCCAATAAGCTGACATCACAGGATACCCCTAGCTTTTACGAGCACGACACCACACCACACGATACGACACGATACGATTGATCCGACCGAGACAATAATACTTGTATACGCATACCACAGACAGCTTGTCTAGATGCTAGGCATGTACAGTAGGTTTCGAGAATAGTCAGCCAGTACGGAGAAGAGCCAGTTTGGAGGGACAGCTCACTTACCCGCCTCTACTGTATTCGCTACGCTGGGCTGCGCTCGGGGAAGTAGGCTAGACCTTCAATACCATGTGTTCATTGACTATTGATAGGGTAAAGGCTGGGATTGTACTGTTTGCAGTGTTGAGGAGACCTGAGAGAAAACTACTCGTGAACGATGCTAAACATGAGAATGAGCGCTCGGGTTAAAGCCATGTGGTGCTTTAGAACTAGTCGAACGACCGAACCGAGCGTCCATCCAGTCTTCAGGGTTATGGCTATGGCTATAGAACCACATGACTCATTCATTCAACATGATACCTGTCCGCTGCCTTGTTACCTAAGTTAGGTAAGGTAGGTATGCTATCCGAAGATCTGAAATGACGAAGAGGTCGTGGCATAGCACACTTGTTGAATGCTTATCCAGAAAATTCGACAAGTGAGCAGCAACGAATGGATTGGCATTTTCACGTCTGCGATATACAGCACATAGCAAGTTCCTCAGCCGGCCGCAATTCACCTCAAGCCTGCATCTTGACTTATGATAGGTACAGACAGACGCATTAATGCCGTATGATCATCGGTCGTGGTATCCCGAGTCGTTCTCTGCTCACGAACGACAACAAGGGGTCCTCTAGAACTAACCCATCGTCCAAGCATCAAGGCACAATGCACTCTTCCCAGAAATAATTCAATGACAGAACGCTCTAGAGCAGTCGATGGGCATACATAGCCACCGACAATAGTTCTACTGGGTCTTGGCCCGCGGCTCCATAGCCCTGCAACCCAAAAATAACATCTCAGCATAGCCTCCGACAAGATGAAGAACGAAGCCAAGAGAAGAAACTTTACTGAAGCTCGTATTCCGTAAGGCTCTGGTGAAGATGCAGAACATCATAGAAGTTCGAGACTCGAGTCAGGTCGAAGAAGTTGATCATATAAGAGCACAATCATCTTCTTCTCTTGCAGCTCTATCTCAGCACCACATCAACAAGCTCTTCAATCAACCATCAGCAGCTACGACAATTCAAGACCATCAAAGACATATCTCAAAGTCGATCACATCACCTCCCACGCCCCATCCAAAATGAAGACCACAATCTTCGCCGCCACTCTGGCAGCCCTTGCCAGCAGTGGTGTATCAGCTCTACCAGTCGCGGGAGACACAAGCCCACCAGCCCAAGCCAACACCCTCGACACCTCCTCTTCCACATCGTCCCCTGCCGGCTACACCAAAGTCGACACGCCCTACGAAGTCCAAAAAGGCACTCTCAAATCCGGCGTCCAACAAGCCGCCGCCTCCCGCCTCTCCGACCTCCAACAAGGCTACAACCTGCCCTCAGGCGTAGACAAATCCCAAGCCATCTCCGACTTCACCGCCGCAGCCTCCGGCAACGCCAAATTCGACCCGTGGCTCTGCCAAGTCTACGGCTACGGCTACGGTTTCTGTCCCGACGAATATGAATACCCATTCCAGTGGCTGTCCTGGAACGTCTGTTATACTCCGAGTGGCATACCTTATTGGTGCACCTGGTATTACCCGAGTAACTACAACCCTAATGGCGGTTGGAGCCCGTACTGGAAGAAGCCGCAGCCGGGCGATTTTGGATACTTGGGCGCGCAGGGGAAAGTGAGGACGCCGTTTGGGGATGCGAACATCAATGGTGCCGGGCCACAGTGTGAGAAGAAGGATGATGGGTCGACGCAGTGTGTTGGTTAGATGGGTAGATTTGGGGAGCGAATGGGATCAGGAGGGATGAATGAATGAGAACATGGTTTAGATTGGATATGGGATATCGCAGGTGGAACAAAAAATTGGTTTGTGTGTGTATGTGTCTGGGTGATTTTTATGAAGAATGTGAAGAAAAATATGAGGTTCTTGTACTTTGCAATACTGCTTAATATGGTAGATAGACTATAGACTAAACGAATCAACGACTCTCCTTTTTTGATGAGCAATCTACCTACCTATTTCCACTCAACCTTTCACACACTCATAACAACCCCGATCTCATTACAGCTACGATACAATCGACGTACGTCCAAACGCCGTCACCTTACTCAAGGTACATACATATACTTCCCAACCACAACGACGTCAAGACACGCCTATTAGTTATGACTACCCTTGATACACACCCACCCTTAGCAACGTAGCCTCACGAACAAGAACCACACTCCCCAAAACTTCTTCACTCCTATTTACCATCGAACCCTACCGTATCAAACCTATCCGCAAACATCCATCTATCATCAGCCAATCGAACAAAACAGTAAAATACCTCAGCCGTAACTTTCCGTCAGGTATACATATAACAGTATCGAAAAGTTCTTATCCAGAGTGAAGCGCAATCATTGTTGAATTCACAGACAGCTATTTCGAGCGGGTATATACCTTATACCTTATGAACTAGAGAATCTATATAGACTTAGTGAGAGGAGTGGTTGTGGGGGCTTCACATTGAGCCAAATCAGGTTATTGGCTCTTGTAAGGTAGTAGTCAATTGTCTCGACAGGCTCCTGATTGCTCTATTGGCGGTCTTCTGGGTAGTCAGATTGACTTGTTCTTTCCTAGGTAGGTCAGGTGTGAACAATGGTTTTCTATTCGATGGCACAAGGGTGAAAAGACGATCAGGCCAAACATCACGTGATACGAGGGTGCAAGGCGTCATGGACATGTTACCGAGGGCGACAACTGGAGTTCGGCAAAGGTGAGCGAGGTTTTAGAAAATGTTTTGTTTTTTTGCATTGTCCCTTTCACTGTTTGCAGAACCGCTGCAAAGGTAGGACTCCTCGATGCACGCCTCTAGGTCCTCGCCTCATATCAATTAAGAACAAGAGACTCGCTTGGGAAACATGCGCCTCGTCTCCGATGCTTTCATTTTCGTACGCCGAGAAACGCCATATCCACCCAACAGAAACATCAACAGCCATAGATAATCGTACGCATAGAGAAGTTGTTGTTCCAGATCTGTGGTGTTTGTTTTCGCAATGTCGAGGTGGAATTGTGGGCGGGTGTTTTGTGTAGTGTTACTTGCTAAGTGTAGCTACAACTACACCCAGCTGATAACATCAGGCCTCCTCGATGTACCATTCGGACACATCTCTCCTTCACAAAGTTTTTTCTTCCCACCCCTGTTGTTCTCAATCCATCGCGGTCGTTATGGTGTACAATCGAGTCGTCTACTTTCTCCGGAAAGAGCAGCCCTCGGTAAGACGGGCTTTGCCACCAGTTGGCTGGCACAGAACCTGGGAGCAGCCGGCGCAGACGACGACGGTTTGTGCGTGCGAGAAGACGGTGGTGATGGTGAAGCAGCCAGGGCACTTGACGTCCATGAAGAACGAGCGTGGGCCTGGGACAAGAGTCTGACGGCCGAGTCAGTATGCTGTTTTGAGGGCTGAACCGTCAGAGCATTGGGTGGTGGTGGTTGTATACCTTCAGCTTGTGCTTGCGGGCCTCAGCCTGAGGGGTTGGGTTCAAAAGATCGACTGCGAGAACCTGTGCAAGTCTATGTCAGCCTGGATACTCCGGTCGTTCTCCTCCCGCGTGCGCTGAGCGCGGTCTCGTGCGTTCTGTCCTCCTTTGTCGCCCTGTGCAGTCCATTCTTGTTGTCGTGTGCCCCAAGCTCGGGGGTGTTTGCCACTTCATCCTCCCAAGGTGCTCAACCTACCATATTTGCGGTGTTGTGGCCGGATTGATCGTCTGTAGGATCGGTATGATGCGTCCGTTATGTTAATTGTCTGTTCGCGATGGACTAATGTCGTGCGGTGCGATGATGGTGGACGAGGCAGCGGTGGTGGAACGAATTTGAGAATGGAAGCTAGTGCTGAATTTGGGCTTGGCGTTGATGCCTGATGCCTGAAATTGGCATTTGCGAGTGGCGAACGTGTAGAATCTGCTACAGCACGCTATTTACAGGTACTTTCACTCAGAGCGCAGATAGATAGCAGCCTACGTGATTGACTCATGTATGTGCACACTACTGGAGGCGTACACAGCTGAACAGGATAGCGACATTGGGTGCATTGGCGTGCGAGTCATCGAAATGAGTGTGTGTCTATGGTTATTCCTGCCATTTAGCCATACTCTTCAGTATCTCTGGTCGCCACGCCGGGCCTAATACAAGACAATTAAAACGAGAAATCTCCGCTCTCTCTCCAGCTTGAGGGCCTACCCCTCCCTTCATGCCAGTAGCCACTCCTTTTCCTAGTCTCTAGCGAATGATCCCCCTTTCACCATCGCTAAAGGCAGCGGCATCTGACGCATGAGTGACTCCTTACAACCCCCGGCTCTACGCGCCTTGGAGGTCGCTACTGCTCCAGCAAGCCACTGCTGTAACACTGCCTGTCTTCCATCAGATCCCGATTTTGCTCGCTGCTACGGTACGCAGTATATTAGGTCAAAGAGTATCCGATACGGAGAGGTAAATATGCTTGAGTGTGTAATCCTGCTAGCTAGGTTACCCTGAGGTGATAAGTCTTTGGTCGTAAGGTGTCGTCACCCGGTCGTTAAGGGGGTAAGGAGCGTCGCAGGTCGGTTGGATATGTCGATTGGTTGATGTTGTTTCGGTGGGAGGTGGAAGAGATGAGAGCTAATGCACACTACCGTCACTGTCGTGTGACATTCGTGGCACCTGGTACGTACACAGACCCTAGGCGTACCCAGATTCTAGGATGCACGACCACGAGCAAGGACAGCAACTCGGGGAGCTGCACAGGTTACTCGGATGGTGGATGGATTCTGTGCGTGGTCATCCGCTATTCTTGTGTCGCGAACCTTTGCCGCCGCTGCTGCTGGCCGTGGCATATTCACAGTCGGGATTCCACTGTTCAGGCTGAAAGTGTGGGTTGTTGAAGTGCGCATTGTTGAAGTGTGAGCTGACAAGCATGTTAGCAACGTACAGGGGAAATCAGGATAAAGCTGCTCACTTTCTGAAGATGGAGGTCTGGAACGGCTGCGATCCTGACATGAAGGCCGGATCGAACGTATGTCGGGATGGGCGGAAGGGCCCAGCGCCAAAGTCTGCGTGACCGAGCTGAGGAACGGTGCGCACATCGATGTCATGTGTCAGCTGGGATGGGGGTGCTACCATCTGGACCGGAGTACTCGCAGATGCGCACATTGGCGGCGGTTGTACATGCGACTGAGGAGCCGGTGCAGATGGCGTGGGCGTACAGGAAAGCACCGGAGCTTTGCTGTTGGTGTTGAAGCCAAAGTCCGAGCCAGACTCGTACGAGTCATAACTAGATGGCATGCCACAGAAGGGAGCTTGGTTGGCGTACGACATGCCTGGCAGCAATGTCATAAAGTCCGGCATACCCGAGACATTGAGATCCGATGCTGGCTCGTAGAATGGCTGGCTACTGTACTGCAAGTATGTTGGTATGACAGCGGGCGCAGGAGGTGGCGCCGGGAGATCTTCTTGCTTGTACAGTATATCGTAGTGGCCACTGTGCGCGGGTCAGCAAGTTACGACTGGAACATGATACGCATCACTTACGGTCTGTACAATAGACGCACGCTGCCGAGCGTGAAACCTCCGGCAACGACAGGATCAAATCGATGCATCGTGACCTCGCTGCCTTCACTGCGATCGAGGTAGAGAACCTCCAGGCGGATGCCAGCTGGGGACAGCAACACATCTTTCAGAGCCTGTAACGCAACGTTTTCCATTTCGGCGCCAACTGGCAAGATCTCGTCGCGGCAGTAGGCGTCGACAGACTGGTTGCAAAGCCACGGCGCCCATTCGGTCTCTCTGGTCTTCATCCAGGCTGCGGTGAGCGACTGTGATATGTCAGCACTTGTCAGGGAAAGACGACATTGAACGAACCCTCAAGTAGGTGATGATGTAGTCTTGCGACATTTCATCGTTGAAGCGCTCCACGAGTAGACCGAGAGCATCGAGCCCTTCGGCCGCAGTGTTGGCAATCTCTCGCAGCAGATCGTAGGCGGCATCGGCAAAATCTTCCATCATCATGGGCTCGAACCCGGCCTGTATCAGTAAAGGAGCAATGGACTTGAGGCGAGCCTCCTCCATGCCAAACCGATTCAAGTCGCCATGATGAATGAGAGCCTCAAAGTAGCCAAATGCCACAGCTAAATAGACGGCTCCTTAGCACCAGTCCATGTCGTGACTGCCATCTGTTGTCGAACATACCTCTCCATCCGCACTTGCCATCGCCGCGAACGGTTCGGTAGTGGGAGTACTTCTGCGGTAGCGCCTAGTACACAGGGTCAGAATGATGCAGTTTGCCTGGGGTTTCATGTGCAATTTCGTGTCTTCGTGTCTGGATTTGATCGTACCTGCGTCTTCGCTTGGTATACAGGATCTGCCGAGGCGTATTCGCTGGTGAGAGCGGTACTCGGCTGTCGCTGTCCAACTAGCGGTCCCTGTAGGTAATCACTGTTAGCACAGAACGGGCGTTGCGCGAGACTGGTGAGGTGCTTGTCGCCTCCATCAACATTATTCAACACCCAATGTCCGTTGTCGACCCGCGCCGCAACCCTAAATGACGCAAGCGACAACGGGACCTCAGATGATGAAGCGCTTGCACTGGCGACGAACACACACGCACGTACGGTGATGGGCGCTTCGTAGTTTTCGCTGGCCTGTTGGAAAGCAGCGAGCTCCTCGTCGGACATGGCGTGGCTCGGGTCAGAGGCCATGGCGTGCTGATGGGACTCCGGGCGGAGGGGATGGCGGGTGCGGTGCGGGAGCGTGGAAGTCTGGTGGTGGTGGCCGAAGTGTGGGTAAATGGCGCCAGCGGGCACTAGCGAGAGCTGTGTTTGCTGGCCTGCAAGTGCAGAAGCTTGTTGTTGAGCGTGGTGGGAATGCTGCTGCTGCTGCGGCTGCACTGACAGCTGTACGGTGGGGCGGTATGCAAGCGCTGCTGCTTGTTCATGATAGTGCTGCAGGTGGTGCGGATGATGATGATGATGTTGTTGTTGTTGTTGTTGTTGTTGGTGGTGGTGGTGGTGGTGCTGGTGGTGGCTGTGATAGTACGGCGCGGTCGCCACGCTCCCTTGCCGGTCCATCATTGCTTCACGCTGCCTTGGCTTGGGCAATCCGCAACCTACAGGCTAAGGTAGAACTACAGCCTACAGGGTGACCTGGGCCTGCAAGCTTTCGTCTCTGCCCGAAAAGCTCGAACTAGGGAGACCGGACGCGGGGCTGGGGCACTCGTTCCTGTTGATGCTGATCACCACGGCCTGGTCTGCTGCTCTGCTATCCTGCAAATGGGAGTCGTGCTGTGCTGTCAAGTGTCTAGCGATCCCAGGTGGCGATGCTGAGAGCAGTCGAGGGCCAGCGAGCGGCGCTGGAATGAGGAGGTGGGCTCGTTATGCTCCCCGTTGCACTTGCGCGCTGCTTTTCTCCTGGATCCGTGGTACCGATGTGTGTCGCCCTATCCCGCCACTTGGACCAGAGAACTCGTGCGCACACGCATATACAAGCATGCACACTTCCGCCGCAGATTGGATTCCAGCGGCTGCGCTCGAGGGAGGGAGCGGAGCAGCGGAGTGATGGATGCGGTATGGTAGGTAGGTGGGCAGGTAGGAAGGTGGGTGGTAGGTATTAGAGGGATTGTAAACGAACAAGCCAGCAGAGAGAGAGAATCAACAAGACTGAAGACCTGCGCCCCAAGTAGATGCACCACCAGGCTGGAAGACCTTGCTCGGAGGCTCGGACTGCACTGCGTGGGAGGGTACGAAACAAAGGGAGCTGCACTTCTTCTTCCTTGCTGTAGAGTAACCTTCACAACACTGACCAGGGTATCGGCAGCAGAACCACAGCACAGAAGCGCACCAAGCAGCAGGATGATGGTGCAGATATACGTTCCCAGCAGATCGCGACTCGCGCCAGATCCCAAGATCCACTTTGCTGCAGAGTCCATACAGATGACCTACTTCGCGCGCCGCCACCGGGCACAGGTGCTATCGATCATGCCAGGTACCAAATGCGCAATCCGGCTTCCCGACCAGGGCGGGCAGCAAGAGACTAGACGCGACGCATTGACGCTGGTCCTGACGACCTCCACAGCGACTGGAGCTGGAGCAAACCATTGGGTGCGACCAGATCACGCCTGGATCTCGAAGCAGAGCAGCGGCCCAGGATCTCTTGCAAGAACTCTCCGTGGACGACTTACCGAGGGGAGGCAGACCCCCATTCAGCGCGTAATCAGGAAGAGATGGAGTTCCCACTCCCACAGCTAATCGGACAAGCATTGAGATTTCCCTCGTTTCCTCATACCCACCACGGTGTCTCCCACCCAAGTAAGTGCATAGACACTTGTCCCAGAGTCACAGCCAACGAGACCAACTCCCGCTCGATGCACCCGAAGATGTAAGCCAAGCGAACAAACACTGAAGGACGATTGACTGAATGGGCAGGGTCTCCACGTATAGCATTGAACAGCTTGCCGGCAGGGGCAGCAGTTTGGATGCTTGTGGTTGTGTCAGGTTGTTCCGGCAGACGAAGCTGTACCAACCAGTTCTCCGAGTCTCATATGCGAGCTGCAACGCCACTTTTTCTGCGCTGCAGAAAAGCGATCAGTGGTTTGCGCCTCGATGCGGCACGAGCTTTTTTTGCTACCAATAGCTCCGGGAAGTGGGTTATTGCCGCAAGTTCTCTACATATCATTTTCGTGTGGGAGACACCGGCAGTAAGCCTGAAAGTAGACCTTCACATCGACTGCCACCTTGCAGTAGGTAGAACTAGTACCGTAGTATAATGCAAATGAAAGACGTCCATAGTTCTCAACAATCTTCACCTCGATTTGCGACATGGGGTCATCTTCAATATCAACAACACCATCATAACTCATCACTATAGAAACGTGATCAATTCAATCAGTCAATTGCATACCCGCGCACCCTGCAAAGGTCGCATCTCCAGAACCATGGTAACCAACCAGAACCAGAATACAGAGCTCTGCCATCTATCTGTCTCTCTCCCTTCCTCTCTCTCGCGATCTCTCTCTCCAGCAATACTACCGTACCTAGTCACTCACAATCAAAATCTGATCAGTCACGTAACACACATAGCACACACACACACATCCACCCACCCCCCAAATATATACCTTTCCCACGGCTAGCATCTCCCTCCCATTCATAACATCGGGACTCGGGATCCTCCATAAGTTACATGTACCCTAGGGTAGGTAGTTCTAAAGTAAACCACCGTAAGCTGGCCGTATGATCCATCCATCCATCCATCATACACACACACACACACACATACACACACAAATCCATCCATCCATCCAAAAGAAAGAAAGAAAATCCGCCCTCCCGCAAGGAATTTCCCGTCCCGTAAGTCCCACCGCCCGGAGATCTTCGGCGGCTAAATACCTGAACCCGCGAAAGGTCGAAAAGAAAAGGGAAGGGGGGAAAGGGTTGCCAATAGTGTGTACATGTACCTATTGTAATACCTTGCTATTTAAGGGTCGTTCACTAGAGAAAAAATGGAAAGAAGAGGTCGTGTAACGCGAAAAAATACCGGCTACCGTACCGTACCTTAAGGTACCTACCTATTTTCAATACATCACAAGATCTAAGGTACATGTACCTTTAGTTCGAGGTAGTGTAGTAGTGTAGTGAACTGTTGCGCGACCGTTCTTTTCGATTTGTTCTTCTGCTGCTTCTCCTTCAACTATCCCTTGCGCTATCCACAAGTCGCAAAAAAAGAAACAAAAAGAGACGGGAACATACATGAACGATTCTGGTCCTTGTGTAGCATAACATACATACATAGCGTGGATTAGGAACAGACGATCCTGCCAACAATCCCAGTGGCCAGATACTGCAACTGTACACAATACTGCAAAAGATAATCTGAAACTTGACCAACGACTAAGGAGGTACTATACGCGTGAAGCCTTCCGCGGGCCGGTAGTATCTAGTTCCATCCCTCCGCACATCCCCATTCACGACGCTAAACTCGGCGAAGAAGTGCCATCCCTCAGATCCTTGCACTGGGACAACGAGAACAGAAGAGCGCTGCACAGTATACGCCGCTCCCACTTGCGCTCCACCTCTGGAGTAGCGAATCAGCAAAGGGATCCGCATCGTAGTTCAATATATATACCCTGTAAGATGTGCTACGAAGCGGATAGAAAACATCCTGGTCAGGCGCGCGCGTCCAGAATGTCGGGTTCCATTTGACCCATCCTCTTGGTCTTCGTGTTCGTAGATAGAGTGCGACATCATCCGATGGGTGACTGAACAACATCCAGGGTGGTGTACTGTTCCTCTGTGTTGATCGGAAGGTGCCTTGCTGCCGGGCACGTTTCAGATTATCTTTTAGAGTATCGTTTCCTCATTACTTCGTGGCGCGCACAAGGTCGCCGTTTCCCTTCCTTGAGGTTCGGCGTCTGGGGCGATCGTCCCACAACCCACAAACTCGGCGACCCGCGAGACCTCAAGACCGTGCGCTCTGTGCCGCCCGACTGAGCGTCTCTTCTCAACGCAGGCGTCCGTTCATTTCATGCCGAGGCGGCCTCGACGTCTCCCACCGTGGGGCCCGGCTCTACCAGAGAGTTCGAAGGCGTCCCCAACTCCGGGCCCTCCTGAACCGCCCATTCCAGCATCGTCCGACTTGAAACCTTCACCCTCGTTCAGTACGACGTTGGCAAGCGACCGAATGGCATCGGTCCAGTCCGCCACCGCGTGCATCCTGTCTAGATCTGCGCGACTCTCGATCTCGACAGTCCCGGCTTCTTGGTTGATCTTGCCATGCAACCTCTTGTCCATGATGAGGAAGCCCACAATATCCTGGACCTCGGGTACGGAGATTTTCAAACGCTTTGCGATAAAGTCGAGACGGAATCGAGTGTATGGCGCCACTAGTTTGACCACGGCCTTTGTGCGCATGTTGCGTGTGACTTCGTCAATGTTCTCCGCAATGAATGGATCTGCAAGAAGGTCTTTGTTCTTCTGCAGAACAGTCTCATACTGATGAATATCATCACGCTGGTATGCATCTACCAGTTCTGTCATAGCGGCAATTCGCGGGTCGTTCTTATAGGGCTTGGTCTCCTGTGAGTCGAACGGATTGATATCAGAGCCCATCAGCATTGTCGTCAGCACGAGATACTTTAGCACTTGTATTCGCTGCAGCGATCCAGCCTCATCATAATTTCGGAACGATTCGAAAAAGTCGCCCTGCGCATCTTTCCAGTTCTCTGGTCACGCGGGTCAGCTGAAATCAGACCTCGTGCAGCTAAACCGTCGCCTGCCGACTTACCTTCGCTCATGTGCATCTTTCCACCACACTCACGGATGATCCCCATGATCTTGGGATGGGGCACGGCCGAGCGAACTTTCAGCGCGCGCTGATAAAGGCCCTGTGATACTTGTGAGTGGGTTGTCGCCACTGCGAGCTCAGGTGATCGATCGTACCTTCAGGCGCTTGTTGTTTCTGGTCTCGGCATACATCTGAATTTCCAGAGCGTACGCCTCCATGCTATATGTGCCTTTGCTCGGATCGTCTGTGCCGTCTTCGCGTTGGCATGCCTTGTGCAGCTCGCGAACCTTTTCGGTGAGACGCGGATAGTCTTTTTGGGCTAGCCATAGCCGCGCAAGCTTGGTATTTGTCGACAGCCAAAGTCTTTCGTTGTTGGTGGCCTGAAACGATTCCAGGGTCTTCGAGTAGAACTTCTCCATACACTCGTTTGCGGCTTCATCCTCGGCATTCTTCTCGATGAAGTCCAACATGTTGTTGATTGACTTTTCAGAATAGTTTCTCGTGACGGCAGATTTCACATAGGTCAGCAGTTCGGCGTAGTGTTTCACAGCCTGGGACAACTGTCAGTCATTGTACCTAACCACTCCTGCTCATATTGGACATGTCCTGCTCACATCTTCATATCTGCCCAGTTTGAACTCCAGCTTGATGGCCTGTTTGAGTCCCTTGAAACCCCAGTCGCCCTTCTCTTTCTCAAGCGCTGGCACACCGAGGAACTCTACAATCGCCTCCTCGGGGTTGTCGCCCTTCATCTGCTTCGCATTGTAGTATGTGTTCTCAACATCGACATCGCCATTGTCAGCATCCGCATCGTCGTCGTCCTCGTATTCAAAGTCGTAGCTAGCTGCTGTCAGCCACATGTGCCACCGGGTGATGATATTTGGTGGACATACTTCTCCTCGTCGGAGTCTTGCATGAAGTCATCATCGTCCGACATGTTTGCGATCCCGATGATATGATCTCGCTTTACCTGTGGAGTTTGGAAAAGCTGAAACTCTTCAAGTCAGCCAGAGTATTACTGTCGATGGACCTGAAGTCGCGTTGGCCTTGACTTCATTAAGAGAAGCGGAAGCTTGAACGCGCCTGGCCCCGCGACGCGGGTAGCGGATAGAGCCGTCATATCCCCCCTGCTAGTCACTTTCGATTTGCCCGCCACCAAACTGGTCGAAACGCTCGACTCCAACACAACACCTTCACGTCCACCGTCTTTAACAATAACACCGGCAACATGGGTGGCGATCTCAACTTGAAGAAGTCATGGCATCCAGCGCTGATGACCAATCAGCGCCGGGTGTACAACGAAGAATTGAAAGCCCTGGAAGAGCGCAAAAAGACCGATCAAGTCCTTAAGGAGCGTGCTGAGGAGCGCGCCATCCAGGAACTCGAACGACTCCAGGAAGCGGCAGGTGGCAAGAAGCGAGTTGACAAGGTTGACTGGATGTACAATGGACCGGGTACAGGCGGACCAGGTGTTGGAGGAGTCACTGAAGAGATGGAGGGCTACTTGCTAGGCAAGCGTCGCCTTGATGGTCTTGTCAAAAGTGGTAACGAAGCAATCAAGAAGGACGCGCCTGAAGTTGGCGCTATTGCGGTGGGAAAGGGCGGCAGTGCGAGAGATATCGCGATCAAGGTTGCCAGTGACCCCATGCTTGCGATCAAGAAACAGCAGCAGGCGATGTACGAGGCCATGATGAACGACCCTGTGAGGCGGAAGATCCTCATGAAAAAGGCCACTGGGATGGAGCATGAACACGAAGACGAGGGTAGCAAGAGCACGGAACGAAAACACAGGCATCGAAGCCATAGGCACAGGCACCGAGATGATGACGATGATGGACACCGAAGCAAGCGAAGGCGCTACAGTGACGAGCACGAAGATGATCGCAAGTCTCGCAGGCACCGCTCCCACAGGCACAGACGGGACAACTCACGGTCTAGGTCTCGATCGCGGTCCAGGTCCCCACCTTCCAGACGAACGGACGATCGCAGGTCCAAGTCGCACAGAAGCCGAGACTACAGTGCATCGCGGTCTCGCTCTCCGCCACGGAGAAGAGATAATGATGATGACCGCAAGGACCGGAGAAGATCATACCCAAGCCCACGGCGTTCAAAGTCTGATTCGAGGTCACGATCCCGCTCACGCTCTCCATACCAACGCCGCGAAGCACGGTCGAAACGAGACGAGCGCAGACGATCTCCGCCTTCATATTCTCGAAGCCGTAGCGACAAGCCATACCGTTCACCGCCTGAGGAGAAGTCGAAGGACGACGGTGATGAGGAGACGGAACGTGCTCGCAAGCTTGCAGCGATGCAATCGAATGCTTCAGAGCTGGAGTCTGAGCGCAAGATACGTCTGACTGAGCTTGAAGCCAAAGAAGCTCGTCAGCGAGAGGAAGATGACCGCAAGCGCTCCGAACGTGGCAAATTTATCAACACCGTGAGAAGAGACGCTGAGAATGTGGACATGGGGCGAAGACTGGGTGCGTCGGGGAGGAGAAGTGATGAATAAGGGGATGCTTTTATCTATGGGCAATACAACCGTTATTACCTAGTACAACGTATGCTTCCCGCCCGCTGAAGGGTTCGGCTTGGCTTTGACAACATCCACTAACTGCATGTGCCTTACCTTTCTCCATATTCTGTCTATTACAGACAATGCATAATTGCTGATGACTCGAGGTCGCGACTTGACTTCAGTTCCCCTCAACCTAGACTTGAATAGCGTCGTAGGGAGGGGCAGCCGGGTTCCCTCCTCACGGACATCATTGATAGCCTTATTTATATAAATATAGATGCTGCCTTCCACGGAGACTCGAGTGAGTGTCGACGGGCACCGAGAATACGAGGACACATGCATTTAACAGCCTGCCGCAGCGTATCCTACAATCGTGACCCATGCATACCACAATGTCCTCTCCTATGAGACTGCGCGCCAAATCCGCAGCCCTCACGCCCGGAATTTCGACTACGCTGAGGCCTACTGCTTGAGTCTGCGCTAAAGTCCATCGGCCGCGGCTGAATCATTGCTAGTTCTAGCAGGCCCACGGAGATTTCACGCAGTGCTGTGACATTGTCCCCCATCCGAGACATAGGCGGCTCGGAGTCTCACTCATACCGGTATCTGACAGTTCGAGGAGTTGGCCATCTTTCTCTCACATCTAGGACTTCGATCTCCTCTTGCGCATTGCGGCTCGGTCTATTTATTCTGCGCGCTGCGGGTGAACGCTTCCTCATCGATGTAGGTCGGCCAATCATGTGGCGGGTGTGGATAGTTCTCCAGATCCAGAACAACGGGCCGGGGCAGGATGGTGATCCTGGCGAGCTCGGGCATTATTTTAGTAGGTGTAGGTTTATGGGAGCTAGAACGACATGTAGTTACTAGGGTCGATAAGGTAGCCTGCTTGCCTGCTACGTAGCCTTGCTCTCTACTACTGTCTAGAACCCTCGACAGGCGCGTCCCCCCTCTCTCTCTCTTCTCTCCCTGATGAAGAGGCGACGTGTGCCCGCAGCGCTTTGAGTCTTTGATCCTTCCACTTCTCACCACGCCGCGTGCCCTACTCTGAGCACTTCTGGGAAAGGAAGGAAGGAAGGAAAGAAGGAAGGATCGGCGCATCATTTCCCGGCGTGCGGTCCCAGCCGTCTGGTGTGTGCTGTACTCTGCCTCACCATTGGATTACAATTTACTGCCTATTCTTATTGCCTTTCACGATACGCGACGGCACGACAACCTTCTTGCCTACAACAACACCGACACAGTCATTTCCCACTTCATACAGAGCTGAGAGCCCCGTCACGCACCACCCACCATAATGCCGCTGTGCGGAGGCAGCAAGACGGTACAGCGCAAGCTGGTGCTGCTGTAAGCCACCTATCGCCCACCCGGCCTCACTGGCCGCCTCGTTGCGACAGACACAGCTAATGATGTTTGCGCAGAGGCGACGGCGCATGCGGAAAGACGAGTCTGCTTAATGTCTTTACGAGGGGCTACTTCCCCACGGTGTAGTACGTCCTGCTTCCTGCCATCGCAGAGGAGCGAGCACCTTCATGCGCAGCCAGCACTGATCCCGATGCCCGCAGTGAGCCCACCGTATTCGAGAACTACGTCCACGATATCTTCATCGATAATGTCCACGTCGAGTTATCCTTATGGGACACAGCCGGGCAAGAAGAATTCGACCGTCTGCGATCGCTCTCATACGACGACACACACTGCATCATGCTATGCTTTTCCGTAGACTCGCCAGACTCGCTGGAAAACGTAGAGAGCAAATGGGTTGGGGAGATTGCGGACAATTGCCCGGGTGTGAAGCTGGTGCTGGTAGCGTTGAAGTGCGATCTGAGAGAAGAAGACGAGAGTGAACTGCGAGAGGGTGGCAAGGAGCCGATCGCGTATGACAAGGGTCTCGCAGCTGCCGAAAGAGTCAAGGCTTTGCGATACTTGGGTATGTTGGTTCACTTCACGCGTACCGCTGATGACTAAGCTAATCGTGCATGTGACAGAATGTTCGGCCATGAAGAATCGCGGAGTGAATGAGGCTTTCACCGAGGCCGCGCGTGTTGCCTTGCAAGTGAAGGGAGTGAAGGGGGATAGTCCCGTTCAGAATTGTTCTATAATGTAGCGTTTCTCTGCAAATTCTTGGTCAAAACTCCCTCAGATCTGCGTCTACTTGCTATTTCGGCGTTGTCCGGAGAGTGAGAGGCACATTCACCTGAGTCGCTTTTCGGCAGCATTTCGATACAGGACAGGGCACAGCCGGACGATCGAAGGTTTGTCACTCTGCACCGACTTGGAGCCCCTCAAAGATCGCGGTCGTATGACGACCACTCAAGAAGCCAGAATTCCACAACTCCACTACGCTGATACATGGCTACCTGTTACCATTAAAAATAGGTAATGTTCTCAAATCATATACACGGCGGTATTGGAAGTCCCTGCTTACCTTATTATGCGGCAATGTCTAATCACGTCAGAGCTGACATCAATGGCAGCAGTCATGTCTACATCACTACTACCACTACTAAGGAGGTAAGGTACCTTACTACATGTACTTTACTATGTACCTACATGTATCTTTCAAACTTGGAGGATACATGTATGTATGTCGAATTTGTATACATAGCAGGCCGATATTTTTACTGATCAGATTCATTATAATCCTGGTTCGCTCAGAAAATGACTGTAGTACTGGTATATATCCGAGACTTTCTATTAATCGAATTTCACTACGGAAACGCAACCTCAAGCAATACGGCGATGGAGAAGAAGAAGAACTGTGTTGTGTTGTATTGTGTTTGTAAAGCTGAGCTGAGCTGACACGCTGCGGAGTTCAGCCTTAGAAGGTACATATAGGATGCTCGTCTGTTACGGCGTTCGGAATGGAATCCTTCAGGAGGGCGGGTATATATAAAGATGTGTGGGAGGGGGTAACCTCACTTCGGTTTTCTGTGAGGTTTTATTTGCTTAGTTCTTCGTGTTGGAATCATGTGAGCGTTGCTTCTTATATTTGTTTCCTGTGGCGTGTGTCGTGTGGTGGCATTCACTCGCTTCGGATGATATTTTCCGTCGTCATGATAGAAAGAAAGGGCGTACAAGAATGGACGACTTTTTACTGGAGCTGGAAAGAGTAAGGATGTCTCAACAGTCGAAGCTGGCAATCTCACACTTGATGGTATCTAAAGGTCCTCTAGCGAGAGTCATCTGTACATCCTCTCGTCATTACTTCGTCAAAGTCGTACAAGCACACACACACACGCGCTTTCTAACATGCGTCGGCTGGGCAAGCGATGTTGGTGCCATATGGATCTGGTCCAGCAATGCCTGCAACTTGGAAGACGGCGTTGATGACACCGCCAATTCCCTCGCCTGCGATGAGCCCAGCAGCAATGGCAAAGCCGTAAACTTCGAAGCTCTGTGGGTTGCGCTTTGCCCAGAAGTAGCAAGGAAGAGCACCAATGATCATTGCCAAGCCTGTGATAATGATTAGCTGTTTGTTGCTTGTGCGGGCTGAAGGGAGGGATGTTCACTCACCGTAGTAGGTCTGCGGAAGGACGAAGGAAAGTCCGATACACATCATGTTGGGATGGTAGACGCGGTACTTCTCCCACGTGCCGGTGTAAGCGTAATGTCTGACGACGATCATAGCCGCACCAAAGCATGAAAAGACGATGGCGAAGATGCCACTGCTTGTGGGCACCGGGAATGTTGGGTCGGTCATGGCCACTGCCACGGCTCTCCAGGCGGAGACAGACGGAGCGCTGAATGGGCAAGTCTCTGCAGAAATGTCGATGATGCAAGGGTATGCCTTGACGAAGAGCATGAAGAGCGCTGGAGACATGAAGACGGCTACCATAGTGCCGAGACCTTGAGCGACCCACTGCTGCTTAGGCGAGGTCTTGAGGAGGTAGCCGACACGGAAATCACTAACAAGGGAGGCGGCCTGGTCGGCACCGATCGATGCTAGAGAACCACCGAGCAAGTTGAGGCGTTGAGCGTGCTCAGTTGGCCAGTGCTCGGCCTTGGTAGCGCCTCCGAGGACAATCTGGGAAGCTTTGGATGCAGCAGTCAATGGCGTGATGTCGGTGACACCAGTGCATTGCACTGCCAGGAGAGAGAAGAAAAAGGCCAGGAAGATGGAGAGCAGAGACATGCCGATCGGCATATCGAACTGCACGCCCATGACGACGCAAGCCAAGATGATGACCACAATCATGGCTGGCAGCCACATCCACCACTTGACCAGCTCTCTGTCCTCGGCGAAGTCGGCAACGAGGTCCGAGTCGTTCTGTGCTCCTTTCTGCTCCAAGTATGGGCTCGAACCACGGCCCATGGCCTTGCGTGCGCTGTTGATGCCAGAGCAAGCTCCACGATGAATTGCCTTGAGCACGTGGAAGAACACTTTATACTGGAGTCCAAGCTCGACGAAGGAGACGACTATCATGAGCAGTACACCAGGCCAGAGCAACCAGAAACGTGGAGACGGCGTGTCCTTGGTCGAAGCCTGTGTGCCGAGTGAGGCGAAAGAAATGTACTTTTCCCACTTTGGATCGTCCCCACCAGCGGGAATACCGAAGGCCACGTTGTAGTGGACAAGAGTAGGACCAATGATTCCCCATGCGAGAATCGATCCTCCGTAAAAGGAGATGGCGGTGTTCAAGCCTACAAGCATACCAGCGCCGATGAAAGCGGGAGTCCACTCGATCATCCAGCCCCAGTTCTCAACATTAATGGCCGCATTGTTGTAGTTGCCCCAGATGAAGAACCAGGTGAAGATGTGCCAGTCCCACAAGATACCAGTGGCGTACTGTGACACTACACGAATAGTGACAGCAATAGAGAAAGCCCACGAGAGTGCCTTCATCTTCATCTTGGCCGTCGACTCACCAGTCGCCGCCATATGCATCGCACGGATTGTCACTGCAGTGGCAGAAGGAGTCGGGAAGATGAGCTTCAGCTCTCTTGCGACGTAAATGATGAAGAACTTGCGCAGAGGCGTCGCCATGAAAAACCCAAAGTAGCCACCGACCAAAGTTAGAGTGATCAAACGTGGGAAATCTTCACGTGGTGTGGACATCAGACCGAGCTGGTAGAGAGCGGGAATACCAGAGATAAAGACACCGCTCAGGCCGCCAGCAGCAGTTGCAGCCGTTTGGACGATATTGTTCTCACGCGGGCCGAAGTCTCCTCCTAAGATTGGAAAGCTCTCTGGCAGCTTGCGACCCAGAGGCTTCAGCACCGCGAAACCGATGATTGCACCAAATAAGGAGGCACCAAAAGTCCAACCCGTCTTAAGACCAAGATAGACATTGGATGCATTGACGAGAGCACCGCATAGCACACCGACGAACATTGCACGTATGGTGACAATGTAGTGACGTTCATCTGGCAGATCGTCGAATGGTGTGAAAGGATCATTGTCGACGGACTCCGGTCCTGGCTTCTCGAAATCTACCTCGTCCGTTTCGCCGACATAAGCAGACTTGTGGATATTCTCCTTCTCGTTGCCTCGCTCAGATTCAGAAGGCGACGACAGCTCCTCGACCTGGCCGTGCTGCGCGGGAGTGTTGAATACATTGTGCTTCTCTGTCAAAGGGGGAGCTTCCGGGTTGATTTGACCCTTTTACATCCGTCAGCTGTTTGTGCGACATGTTCCAGCAGTGTGATGGTGCTCACCATGGGCATGACCGTGCGGTCGGTGACTTCGGTAGCGTTCGCCATGATTAGTCCGCGGCCAAGTAGTGTCTCTTCACCCAGACACAGGAAGATAAAGTGTTATTTCTCTCACGACAAGACGCGATACCCCGACAGACTGACAGTAAAGCAGGACACGAGCTAGTTCTATATATATGAGGTAAGAAAGAACAGCATGGCCACCCTCGTGCGAAGTCGAGGGTCCAGGGCCTGAGCATGTACAGTACCGTTGTGCTGCATGGTAGCACTGGCTATCTGCCTGTGATCCCCAAAGCATCTCGAGCGCAGCCACTCATAGCGCTCGAAAGCCTTGATTAGCTGCAACGAAAGATCTGTGGAAAGTAAATTGCCGCGGCCTTTGCCTGCCTATTCGGGTATGGTTCGGCATGGTGAGGGATCGATAGGATCTGCGTCCGAAACACAATGAAGCCCGCAGAGCATGGCGGCGCGAGAGGAGAAGGCCAAATCCAGCGATAGTCTACGACACTTGTCTACAGAAGCTCTTCCTCTCTGTGCCGCGAGCTAGGTTGGAGGAAACTAAAGCTCGACCGGAGCTGATAAGCTGTCGAGATTGAGCGAATAGAACTAGGGAATGCCCATGGCTGTCGCCGGCTTTTCGTATTGTGGCGTGGTCCGCACTGTCCGGTATCTAGGGATTCTATCGTGTGAAAGACTCTTCTCGAAGCGACCTTCGCGTCGCCGACCTGCGATCGGTTGGATTTGGCCAAGGCGGAAGCGATTATCCATGGAGGATGCTTCTTCCTACGCCGACCAGGAGCATGATAGAGAAGTAAGGTAAGAACAATACCTAGCTAGTTCTGATAACGGTACGAAGACCATTATGTGAGAGAGGCGTGCGACGTGGTTGTAGACCCTGACGGCGGAGGTGTGGTCGATCAATACTACTGCATACCGGAGTAGTAAGGTAGTACAATAGTATACAGCAGAACTGAGGCAGAATTCTGCTGATCGCTGCAGCTGTAGAAAGCATACCGCAGCAGTAGAACTATTGCTTCGCATCCTTCGTTCTGCTTGGCATGCAGCCCGCGATACTATCGTCCTCTGCCCTCCGTCCTCCTCCGTATGTCTCCTACGGCTGGTAGCTCTAGGCCAAGAGAGGAAGTTGGACCGTCGCATAAATGTTTTGGTGTCAAAGGGACTGAAACCTAACCCCAAGCCTCCCCCCCCCGCTAGTTCGACTCTCAAGCGTACAGTCTTCCGTGCTTGACTTCTCCCTGTGGAACGCCTCGACCATTGGCGATGTGCTTAGCGAAACTTCAAGATATGTGTAGTTCTATGCTTCGACTACTTATAGCTGCGGCAGTGCGAAGTTGAAGCGCCGCTCATATACCTATGCTTATTCCAGTACGATCAGAACATTGCTACATAACGGACCGAGACTTCTGATGCTGCTCGTTCTCGTGGTGGTGTCTATCACCAGTCCTGGTTATCCCATTACACTGGCGGACCTCCGCCAAAACACAACCTGCCATCTGTATGGTAGTTCTGCTATGATCCGAGGAGTATAAAAGTCACCCCGACCGCTTCCCCCGTCATTGATGTGATTCTTTTCCAACACAAGCTCTCTCGAACACCGTCTATCCTGCTGCACGTCGCTGCTACGCCTGCTGTCAATCCGCACGCCCTCACCATGCATGCTGCGCGACCCGTTCCAACAGCATGAAGCATCGCCACCACTGACACCTCCTCTTCCCGCCGGCCATTAGGAACCACAGACTTGACATTGTCATTGCTCTCGTGAAGGCAGGGCCTGATTTGAGTGTACAGGATACGCTTGGTCGAACGCCGAGGATGTTGGCGGAGCTGAGGCATAATGCTGAGGTGCTTGCTTTGCTGGATGCGCACAAGTGATATCGCGATGCGGCTTGCGATCCGAAACAGCAACTTCTTAGAATGGTTACTCGCCTAGGGCGCAAATCCAGACGCAGCTTCGACACTGAGGAGCTGATCGACATACTGATTCGAGAGGGAACGCTAGTGAACACGTATGAATTCGACAACGAGGTGGCGCGCGTACTTCGTTACGGCTTCAAGCTGGGCACTGCGTTGCACACTGCATGCGACGAACACGATCTCCTGGCAGCCGACGCTCTGCTCAAACATGGCGCAGATCCGTATCGTCTGATGAAGCAATGCGGGAATCTCGTGCTACCAGCTCCTTTGCAGCTCGCTTCTAGTACACCTCCTGAGCTGCAAGAAAATCAGTCGGAACAAACGGACGCATCGTTCAGCTTGGCGACGATGCTTCGAGAAATCATAGTGAGGACAAGCTTGGCAGTTTGTAGACACTGGTTCATGAGGTAAGGTAGTTGTATCATGCCGCGATCTCCGCAATCAAGTATTAACTGTCTAGCAGCATGCGCACAGGTTTGAGCAGAAGACCTATTGCGGTGAGCTGCGTAGCTGAGCCGACGAGAAGTACTGTAGTTCTACCGCCGCCCTGCTTGGCACGCCTCTCTACGATACAGTGCTCTCGAACTTCTACAACGGCCCATTCAAACGCTCCCTCTAAGGCCGAGGCCGATATAGGGCCTAGGCGACGAAGAATTGAAAAGGGGAAGTTCCTCAAGGAGAGGAGAGTACGTCGATGGAGAAATAAGTCAATTCATTCACTTACGCACTCCTGCTACGGTCATCATCATCATCATCCAAACCCATAGCTTTCTAGGTCCAAACCGCTCAGTTTTGACCGTCCATGACCAATCCTCAAGCTATACATTATATCCTTCCCGCCATCATCGAGTCGTCAACGGTCATCCCCACCCCCCCTCTCATTATTGACCCTTCAATACAATCTTCAAATAGTTCCTGACAAAAAAGCACCCATATCTCAAAGCTCGGCCGTTTCTGAACACTAGGAGATGCCGACTGTTCGCGTAGTGCGTTGCGTTGCGTGGCGTTCAGTGCAGTAGAGCCATTACTGCATTCATCACTATAGTCTGATCGCAGAGAGTAATCAGCAGGTGAAGTGTTTGTGCGATAGCAGCTCAGACTGACGAGTAGAACTGCAATGGCTACCAGAAGAGCCACCATGGATGGACCATATTTGTTAAGAGCTTTGATGATTGTGTGTGTGTTGCTTGACTTGATGAGGAGATCAGATTGGTATTTGGTATCCGTTAAAGGGATTTTGCAAATTTTTGATAGTGGGTATCTTCACTTGATGATGCGAGAGACAGGACTAGAAAGAACCGGACATCGACACATCTTTATAAGTAAGTAACTACCTGAAGGTAGTATACTCGACCACAGCTCTGTTTCCCCTTATCGATCTTCTCCGCTCTCAACGGCAAAACCTTTCCGCATTCTGAGCTAGTACGCCTTCCGACGACAGTACATAGGATCTTGTCATCAGGTATCTAGCCGCTCGTGCGAGATCCCACGCCGTCAGATCGGCAAGACGAAAAGCCTGGTTTATTCTATCACAAGGTTCATCGAATCTTCGAATCTCCTTATGATCTCGGCGAGATATAACGCGAAGAGCTACACGATCTTCATCGAAGTTTTTCGATAGAATGATAATCCGACTGGTCGGCTGGCAATTTTAGGAATCGACAATAAGGTATTCATCAATCATCGTCCTATACCATAAGACAACTTCGGATCCATTTCCCACTTCGAGAATAGTCTACTTAACAACATCCTCTCAAGAAGAAAGGGATCCCTTCCTTTCCTTTTCTCTCTATATACCCTAGAGGTATAGTAACCTAGAATAAAGCAAAACAAGAAACAAGCAATACCAAGAACTACAGTCGTAAAACCTACTTCAAGAGAGAAAGAACCTGCCCGCAAAGAATAACTCTACCTACTAATAAATCAAGAAGCGAAGAAGCAAAGAACGTGTTAGAATTATGTCCTAGCGCGCCCGAGAATATTAAGGTAATCTAGGTATTTAACTTAGGAGTCGAGGATATAGGTAGGTAGTTTGTAAGGTCGTAGAAGTTGGCAGACTTGGCTTTTCGAACAGACAGACAGATAGATAGCGTATACCTCAAGTTGTGAATACTTACAAAGGTATGGAGGTCGGAAAAAAGAAGAAAGGGACAGGCCGGCTGTTTTTTTTCTTTTTGTTGACTTTTCTTTTCTTTTTGTGATAGGTAGGGTATTGACGATAACTACCTTACTGTTGAATAGAATGGGCGGAGATAAGATAAGATAGATAGATGGGGGGAGATTGGACATTTTTTTTTTCATTCATGTGCACACTGCTGGAGAGCAACGTCTAGTTTCTAGTTTCTAATCTCATCTATCCTAGATGACTTCTGAGACCTGACCACGTCTGATCTGGCGACTGCCCTTGCCACGGCCGCTGAACTTGTTCAATTTCACCACGAAAGCGCCTCGTTCAATGGTGTTGATGACCACGAAGCCCGAAGGATAGGTGTAGTGGTTCCACGTCCCGACGAAAGCGAGAGAGCCTCCGCCGGGCAGGTTGTCATCTTCGGGGTAGATGTCGAAGAAAGCGACCTCTTCGATTCCGGAACCGTCCTCCTTTTCGGGAATCGAAGACACATCCAACACTCGAAGTCCCGCGCCGTAGTTGGATTGATAGGCTAGACCGTCGTAAATGTACTGGTTGTGATCGACCGCTTTCGTGTTGGACTTGTAGAAACCCGTGTTGATGGGATTTTCGAGGCTTTGGATGTTGAAGATGTATGTGACTGGATAACCATCCATAGCTGGGGAATCTGGGTTGGTGCGGTTCGGTCGGATAGGTTCATCGAGTTCGTCGTCGATGATCAAGTGTGTTTGCCAGTTGGGGTCAATAACCCAGCCTTGGTGTGTGTAGCTCGCGCCTTTGTACGGGGTTCTGGAGATGATGGTGGAGGCGTTGTTGCCGATCTTGTTGGTCACATCGTAAATGGTCAGAGTATCCTCGTTGTAGCCGTAGCAGATATCTCGGCCAAAGTACTTCTTATCAGGACCTCGGTAGACGATGCATTGAGCATCGTGAATATATCCGTCTTGCGGCGCGCAGCCAGTTCGCTTCGGGTTCTTGGGGTCTGTGACATCGATGAAGATCAGGCCACCTCCGCATGCGCCCTCGTCGGTTCTTGGAGCGGCACCAACAGCAGCAACGAAATTCCTCTCTTCGTTCACGACAACGTTGTGAGATCGTCCGGCTGGAAGATCAGTGAACCACCCAGTAAGATCCGTGCGGGTGTCGAATGTCTTAGGACTGCCTGGAAGGATCGTGAGAAGCTTGCGCATATCGAAGAATTGCACGCCGTGGTCGGGGGCCTCGGATCCGACCACCAGGTACGGTCCATTGGTCTTGATCTCACGCCACTGTGAGACATTGGCGGTATGTTGCTGCGGAAGACGGCCGAGATATACCAATTTCCCCGTATTGGTGACTTCTGCGAACGCTACGCCATCGGTCTGCCCGATAGCAGCGAACTCGCGGCCTAGGTGAGTCCAGCCCCAGGAGCCAGATCCAGAGCTGTTGCTTCCTCCTAGCTCATTGTGCGACTTGAAGTCGTACATGTCGGTGTCCTTGCATTTGAAAGTCTGTGGAAAAGTGTAAGTGCATGCTAGCTAGCAGTTCAGGGGCATACTGACGTGGAGAGGGTCGCCAGCTTTAGCAACAGCAAGGCCATTTATGCACCGGACACGGTCTTCTTTAAAGTAATCCGAGAATCCAGACCACTTGTCACTGAGGTAGTCGCCTGCTGCCTCGTGGGCTTGCCATTGCCTCATTTTCTCCTGGTGGAGTGTCAGCACACATACAGCTTATCCAAAACACGATAGCTATAATACGCACCCGCATGTTGTCTTCATGGACCACTCCAGAAATGTAGTCTTGCTTGGTGTATGCAGCGCTGGCCACACCGGCCAACGCTGGAAGGATAGCAACCGCAGAAAACTTCATCTTGCCGTGGGAGACAGGAAAAACAGAAAAGGAGCTGAAGTGGCTGACTGTGAAGGAGAGACGACGAACAGTCTCATCTTATACCATATCGATGAAAGACGTCGCCACTCCGAATGTAGTGAAGGCCGCGGTGCTCAGCGCGTTGTTGTGTGCATCACGCGAAGTATCGCCACGAGATGGATAGCAGCACATGCAGTGATACCTTCCTGTCGTAGTAAGTCTCACCTCCCAAGAGCCATGGCAGCACATCGTAGCAGGCGGCGACAGTGCTGTGCAGAGTCTAGGGAGTGTGGCTTCGCGGTGATGTGTGGTTGAAGCACATGGCCAAGGCCATGCCGCAAGAAAGCCAAGGAGAAGGAGAGTCGCGCAGCGGGCCGGACGTGTACCAGACATATGCTCCCTCCGTGTTCATGGTCGAACGACTGAGCTGTCACGAGATACAACTGCCGTGGATGATTGTGGCATCGTGCACTATGACTTGCGTTCCTTTGGGGGTCGACATGTCGCCAGGTCGGTATACTGCAATAGTTGCTTCTTCCATACGGACTGGAGTGTGGACGATGAGTAGGATATGCAGAACACCGAGGCCGGGGGTAGCAGCAAGACACTTCTCATCGGCCTTCATCTGGTACCTTACCTTAGTGTAGTGCAGGCCTATTGCGTGGTTAAGCTCGCTCAGCTCCTAATCGGCACCGCAGCCGAAAGAGGAAGGTAAAGGATATGGCCAAGACTTCTTGCAGATTCACTGCAGATGCCAAGAGAGGAGGGTCTGCGAGGCCGTGCAACTGTAGAGGAGGCCAGCAGCGACTCAGCGAGTGCGGTTAAACGCGGCTAGGTCAAATTCGCTGCGCATCAATTGATGGTCGCCGGCTTTCCTCCAGCCATTTCGGTCTGCTGTTCCGAGTAGACCAGACCTCATCGGCCGGTCGCGATCGTAGCGTGAGCAGAGAGACTCGAGTATCCGACAACGAGAGCTGGTCGTCGCCGTCGCAGACTCTAGCGTTCTAGGCATCAAGGTGCTCGCAAGTAGGGCGCGGTGCTCTGAGGAGGGATTCTCTCCCCGAGACCTTCATGGCTGTCGTCGGCGTCCATGGCATGGTGGCTAGCCTCGTTCTTGGAGCGATTGATGTCGTAGAACCGCATCTTCTAGGATTTGAGGGCATAGCCACACGCTCTTCGTGAACCGATCCGATTGTTTGTGGAATGTTGCACCTGATGTTCGAGTGAGACTGGCCGACTTCCGCCGAGGGGTACCTTATTGTACTTCGAATCGCCTGTGCTCGCAACAAGCACAAGGTAATCGAAGGACCCCCGATCCTTAGGTCGAAGATGCGTGGAGCTGGCCATGAGAACTTATATATGCAGTCGGTTTGATCACGTTCACTGCAGCTCGGCGTCCATATCGGATTCAGAACGCCTCCTGAGCAAATAATCGCTGGGCAGGCCCTTCTTGGCGCTCTGTTGGAGAGGTGCAGGTGGGCTTGACCTTCATTTTCTGTGCTGTCTGTTAGGCTGACACGGCGCTTCTGGGAGTTGACGAGCGCAGACGAGCTGAGATGGGCATCTTGACATGTTGTCACAAGGTGATGTTCACGAGAGTGAAGTAGACAGGCCGTCCCACCAACAGCGCGGCTGTGTCTATCGCCAGGCGCACTCGGAATAATTAGGTAATCGCGGCGACTGTACAGCCGACGCCGAACTATCGCTGCATACACAAATTAGTATGGAGAGCGATGTTCTTCTATCGTATTCGTGATTTTAGTATAACCTCGCTGTCGCTAAATAAATAAAGCTAAAGAATTAGTAGGTAACTGTATATATCGCTAATATTAAGGTATAGTTACTACGCTAACGCTACTGTCGCATTCTCGCTATCGCTATACTGCTCGTCGCTATCGTACTGTCGTATTATCGCATTCTTACTATCGTATTCTTACCGTCGCACTATCGTATACTCGCCGCCGTCGCTATCGCTGTCGCTATCGCCGTCGCTATTGCCGTCGCTATCGCTATCGCCGTTGTTACTCGCTGCTACGCTATCGCATTGTCGCACTGCTACGTTGTCGCTATCGCCCTTCCTACTCTTCTCTGTCGCTATCGCTATCGCTAGCGCGTTATCGCTTTACTAGCTTTCTTATAGCTACTAGTTTCGGCGCTTAACTTAGTATAATAGCGCGTAATACCTCGAGGGCTTGCTCTGCGTAGTAGCTAGATAATACAGTCTCTAGTGCGAATAGCGTACTCTTAGAAAGGTAGACGATACCTTGTTTATCTATAATAACAGCCGTATTAGTAGTACGCACCTCGGCGACGAGGTCTGCTACTTATAGGTTTATAAGTAGACTAAAGGCGTTCTGAATGCGCTACAGCTACGCTAACAATACCGTATTACGTACCTATAGTTCCTCTTACTCCAAATCCTCTACTATACTATAGTACTTCTCGCGTACGGTAAAGAGCGACTCCTTTATAGTCGCTGTCTGCGTATTAACGCTAGGAGTAGCGGCTGTCTAGTTATCTACTGCCTTGCCTACTACTGTCTTATATAAGAAGTAGAGCTCGAATCTAGCGTCCTCTGCCTATAGATTAGTCTAGCGCGTAAAGTCGTCCGGTATAAGGTAATTAAGCAGTATATACTTATACTAAATATAGCGGCAGAGTATAAGGTAGCAGCGGTAGAACGGACAGTTATAGGTTCTATCGTCGTCGTACTCGCGAACGTTATCGTTCTGCGCGTTAAATAGGCCGAGTTTTATCTAATTAATAACGAGTATCTATATAGGGTTAGCATTAATTAGGCCGAGCTTTATCTATACTTACCTATATAGGGTAGGGCATTGCCTAGAGCTACGGATAAAGATTAGTATAGGGGTGCTTTTTAGTCGTAAAATTAAGCTCTACTATACCGGCGCGTCGCTTAATTGCAGTCGTTATAACAGCAACGTGCCTATAACACCCTGCGAGTAAGAAGTAGTTTATCTTATACTTAATATCGCTGCGCTTTAATAACGAGTAGAAGTTCTTAAGGTTGCTAGTTGTCTTAATTTGTAGGAGTACTAGGTTCTAGGCACGCGCGAAGTAGGCCTATAGGTGTCTCTTACGGTATATAGTAACCGTAATATAGTGCTACTTTTGCTTTAAACCCTTTAGGCTACCTAGGTATATAGACGCCTTTAGTAGGGCATCTAGTACTTTCCGTAACGACTTAAGACAGCTCTCTTCCGTAAACCTCGTATATAGAGCTGCCTAGAGGTATCTAAGGGTACGTATAAGCGCTCGTCCTTTAAACTGCTCTTCTAAAGTACGACTATAATGCTATATACAGAGTAAATAAGAAACCTCCTACTCGCTAGCGGCAAGGCTAGGAAATGCGAGCTTTATAGCGAGTTGCTCGGCGCTGCTGTCGTCCGTAATTATATACCTATAGTTCTAGCCGCTATTATTATTAGTAGTACCTTGTAACGCCCCGCGCTACGTCCCCTTAGTATGTCCCCTATCCTATATACCTAGGGAGGGTAAACCCGAATAGGCCCGAATAGGGGCGATCTAGAGCGGATCTATACTAGTCCTCGGGATTAGAGACAACCTACTAACTTAGGAACCCGAAGGACCGGGACCTCGGACCTTAGCGAAAGTTAGGGATATAGTCGGCCCCTAGGCCTGCCTATATTCCCTTCCTTATCGAATCGAGTAGTTTCTA